>DWEI01000630.1:0-20524 GCA_018245875.1 Mysoria ambigua
TATTCATTCCATCCAGTTAAGTTTGTCCAGAAAGTTTGTAAGTGTGGATGGATGTTTGTTACTCTTTCACTTAAAAACGACAGAATGAATTTTAGTGAAACTACAATAATATAGCTTATACATCAGAATAATAGAATTTATAAAAATATTATGTGAATTGGCCAAAATATCAAGTACACGTAAGTAGGATATGCTGAGCTGGCGTCCGCGTTGCGCCCCTCGGCTCTCACCCCTAGCTCGCCTACTCATATTGTTTGTCTACAACGTATAAACTACTCTTCATCCTAGAATTCCAACGAAGTTGATATTTACGCGGGAAAAAGTTTGTGACACACTGATTTCCACGCGGGCGAAGCCGCGAGCACATCTAGTAAGTAAACAATAAATTTAAACGTTAACTATTTAGTAAAAGTGCTATTTTAAAATCAACACATACATATATTTATGTATTTATGTTTGATACGTTAACATAAATAAACATTGTACACAATAAAACTCGATAAGCAAAGTCAAGTAAGTATAATGCTAGCAGACAGCCGAAATCGTTTACATCGGATTGTTGTTTCAGCGTGCTGGTTGTAAATAAAAGTGTTAAACAAAAGCCGGATGAGACGGAAGTGAAATAAGTTTAACCGAACGAGAGAGAGCGTTATCATTGGCTGCGAGGAACAAAGAAGATTGTGGAGAGCGAACGTACGAGAGTACTTTATAGGCGCGTAAATATGTTTTATATCCTTCTACTGTCTGTTATACAGTGGCGCGCCGCCCGCCGCCACCCCCGCCCCGAGGGTTGCTCCGCTCTCGGAAATGCCGAGCTTTAATAAAACATATATTTTTCCGAGCGAGGAAAATACTGGGGAAACTCGCAATTTGTTCTTTCACTTTATGCTCGTTTACAAGACAAAAGTGGAACATTCCAGAAACATTATGTTAATCACGCTGTTGCCTACATAGTTTATCGTTATTTATAAATGTAGCAATAGTAGTCTACTCTATGGTGTATTAGTAATCCGGATGTGGCACCGGTGGCAAGGTGTATAGGGCAGCGCGGCGTAGCGGGCGTGCGTCCAGCGATGTTCGGTGGCTGGCGTTGTGGTGAGCTAGTGGTTAATTGTGTCGCGATGACCCTTATCTTGCGAGCCGCAGCGCCACTCCGCCGCCGCGGGTGCGATTTATTGCGGCTTACGGCGGCCGGCACGCCGCAGAATCAACCCTCCGACTTTAACGCTAATTATAACACGCCCTCACTACCTCACTACCGACGTCTATTACTCGACGCTGCACGAGGCTCGACGTAGCGACACCGAGAATTATGTCGACGACGCTCAGACAGATACTGTTACCGACGTTATTGGACTGTGAACAATACCGTGCATTGCAGTCAAACGATTTTCTCGCTTTGTGTTTGTGCACGGCCATAATTTTCCTTTTATTTGTTATTGATATACTCGCGAAAGAAATATCTTATGCGAGTAGTTAAATTTGTTCCACGACAGAAATACATCTTCAGATAAATAATTTTTACGTCAAAAGAGATGGCGGGCGATTAAGATAATGTTGAAAACAAATTTATATTTCGATTCTCCGCAGCAGATTAAATTATTTTCTTGTCGGCTGGAGTATTTGCGAAGGGTCTTAAACGGCCGCGAGCGGCGAGAGTGCCACGGGCGCGTCGTTCCGCGCGAGAGTGAAACCGCGAGCTGCGAATGCGGCGCGCCACGCTCCGCGCCACGCTCCCCGCGCCGTAAAATATTATACTAAATGAAAGAAGCTCTTTCAATTAGCCGAGGCAGGTTTGCGTAAGGTAAATCCTGCCAAGAGGCGCCTGCCGGAAAAGCAAATATTTCTTTCAATGCGGCTTCATTTTGAATTTGCAAAGTTATTTAAACGGCTACTGTTAAAGCGATCTATTTGTGGTAATGTGTATTAACACTTATGGGTAGAGTGACCTACTCGGAACTCGGAGTGGACGCACGGAGAAAAAAGAAAATGAATATGTAAAAGACGTAAAAAGAAGGTCGATCCATATTCAGTACATTATTAATGGGTGTTAGATCTCACCTCGCGCGCCCGTGGGCCGAGATTGTGCGCGAGGCGGCGGCGCGGCTAATCGACCAGAAGTGATACGTTGTCTAATAAATGATGATGAGTACATGTGAAGGCCGACACGAGCGTGTGGTTTTAATTTTCCTTTCCATTTTATAAAATTTAAAAGGCTTTAGTGAATGATGTTTATAAGCCTTTTTATCAAAAAAAACTATCTAAGCGTCTAAATTATCTAAATTTGAAAATATCTATTTGTGTTATAAAATAAACAGAGATTAAGCAGGATGTTTAATATGAGGGATAAGTTGTTTTATAATAAAAACAATTTCGGTTGAAGCTTTTTTCCATGTGTACAAAAATTACCTAAGCTGGCGTGTTTCATGTAAAAATTTAGTGAAAACCTTTAGGATGCATCAAGCGAATGGAAAGTCAAACATATCGGCTTAAAGTGCGAACGGGGCCTGGCGGCGATACTGGCAGTACACGTGATTACCCAAAAGCGAGTGGATTTGCATATCAAAGTGGAGGCATAATTGAAGGGCGGAGTGTAAATAGCGCAAGTTGAATCGGATCGAGTTAGTGGCGCACTCTCGGCGCTACCACCATCGGCTGTGTACACGTACATATCTCTCTGTCTAACGTATAGAACCTTGTCTCAAAGCAGGGTTCGTCAGACCACACACATTGCACTATATAATAGTGTGTAGTGAGCATCAAGTGCCAAATACATCCAAATATGGCAGCAGTTCTGAAGATACCTGACACGCTAGCCAGGTAATAATGCGCCTATTTTGTTACAACTTGTGGTTGTGGTTGTTGCAACGAATGAAAAAAGAGGAACCATTAGGCCTATAATCTTCTAAGAGGTAGACATGAGAAACCAAAAACAAAGGCTAACCCTACTTGGTACAAACTCATTTGTATATTTTTGGTGGTTTTCATTCATCATCATCTGTAAGGAAAGGATCGTCTTCCATACAGAGTAGGCGGTGGAGCGTGTCGACGTCACAACTGCCATTCTCTAGCACGCAACCAGGTACGAACCCGAGCAGGCCCGCCCGACGCCGCGCGCGAACGCCCGCGCTCGCTGCTGTGTTGGCGACCTAATCCGGTGCACTGAGTGGAATGTCTAAGCGTCCACACCCACGCAGCCTAGTGCCGGTGCTAGTGCGCCGACTAGACAGTGCCTACGTGTAGTCTCTGGCGACTCGCCCTGCGGCGACGGCGCCTCCGCCTCCCTAGGGGTGATTTAATTAATCGACACGGCACAACGGGACGATTCGAACTGAATCCCTCCTCCGATATCCATTTATCGGCGTTATTGTGCCACTCAACTTTCAATTCGATTATGTTCCACGCACCGACCGGACGCTCGTTCTACTCTTACGTACTGTACTGACCCCGAGCAGTAAGTCATACTTCCAATGCTGAATCTAGTTGGACGCGCTTCATTAGTTATAGTCCATTGTGTCCGACACACGGCTAGCGAATGCCGCACATGGTGCGGCGGACATGAGTGTTACGTTTTTGAATGTTGATAAGAGTACCTCTACGTGTAGACCTCACTGTTGCATTTGAGTGATTGTGAGAACGTTAACAATAAAAGACATGCCAAAACCATGGTGAAGTAAAAACGTTTAAAGACATCGAAATTTTGAGAAGTTAGTATTTTATTAAAAGTCGCGATACCAAAGCAAAATTTCCATTCGAACATTACGCAAGTTATTAAGCAAATCGATTTTTTAAGAAAACCTACGTAATCATTACATTCTCGAATTTCAAACTTCACATAAAAGAAAGTTGTATGACACCAATCAAAACACTAAAACCGGTGAGGTTTCGCGGACCTAATTCAACAAATGTAGCAGACATTATTGTGTAATGTTTAATTGAATGGCAACAAAATGTAAGACATTGTAATGTGTAGTAAACAATGGAATCGTTTTATAAATTGGAGAGAAACAGCCACAAAGTCATTAAACCTGTATGCTCCAATAGACAAGTTATGAAGTACCGCCTTGTTAGAGTTGGCAAACGGAATCTGTGACGACACAGAGAAGATTAATTAATAGCGACTCGACAAGATTGCGAGCTACTGTAACATGATTACACACCAAAAGGGTGAGCACGATTCCACGCGGCGCACACTTCTAAAGGAAACAATCGGTTTATAAACTGGCGATAAAACAGAATCGATCAAATATCAAAGCTATAATATCGCAGGGATTAAAAGAATTTCATCTTATTTGGAACTACCCAATCGGAACATTTTGTAAGAAGTAAAAAGAAACCAACCCACCCCAGGTTTGTACAGGGGAGGCGATACGGCTGTGAGGTGGGCAAACATAATTAAATTATGAGCGAACTTTGATGAATCCAGATAGCGAGTGCTTCCGAACAATTCCGTTGGTTTTTAATGCTCGGCTTAGAATAACTTTCCTGTCAATTTGATTTTGTTAATTAATATTTCTCACACCAAAGGTTTTTAAAAGGAGAATTTGGTTTGGATGGCATTTAGAACTGTTTAATTCAAACTAATAATTTACAGAAAGGGTAACATGTCGGTATCTTAGGGATTATGGTAATTTAGAAAACGAATTCTGCCTCATCAGTCGTGTTGGTCTTAAGTTTGACTGTGGATCGGGTGGTCCTAGGTTCATATCGAAGGTCGGGCTCTATTGGATTTTATAAAAGTGAGTCGGAGTCTGGAAATGTGCCCGGTGTATGGCAATAGACTCACTCATGAGATGTCGCTACTTTCAGTTTGGTTTAATTCACGGAAAAAATGTAATATATAACTAAGTCAATCCCTGTCCGAACTACTCGACGAAATCTGGGGTTGCACTGAAAATCAGTGCCAGTGGTTTTTTCCACAGGGAAAGCCGAGTTCATTCCCTTAACATGCCTTCCTTTTGTTCGTTGTTAATTTTAATATTTCTCATTCTTTTTTTAATTTCTTTCGTTTATTCTTTTGTACTTTTTATGTTTTTTTATTACAATGTTATATTTGGATGGAATAAAGATTTTCTTTCTTTCATTTATTCCGTAGTGAGATGCAAATACAGCCGGTGAAACTACATTCTTCTGGCAACCTATTGAAAGATTACAGGCGTGGTGTTACGTTAGAAAACAAAAGGAAAATTATTATTACAAATTAAACAATGGAACAAGTAGGTAAATAGCGGGGTTGGAAGCGTCGATTGTGGCGTTTGGCTGTAGCTTGAAGGCAGCCACCGGACGTTCAGTGTAACGTATTTAATTACGGGCACCTCGAGTGTGCTCCGCTCTTGTAATTGTGAAACGGCGGCGGCACGTAATCAGCGCCCTTCGCCACCGCGTGCCGGAAGCGCCGCGACGCTTTGATTCGCATCTCACAACCTGTTGACGAGCGAGCCGCGGCCGCCCTCGCCGTACCACGGCCCACTCCTTCACGCGCCTAGCGCAGTATTTAAAACGACTAACGACTCTTCGGTGTGAATACGTTACGCAATTAGAAACATCTGTACGTTACATTACTCAAGGTGGAAGAAATTAATCATTCCCGAGAGACCCCCCCCCACTTCAATAACAAAACGAGCGAGTTCGTCACTCACATTACGCGGATATTTACTTCACAACTTTACCAACTTTCACCGAGTCGGCGGGAACATGAATTAATTTCACTCGGTTCGCAAATATTCAAGGGTGCAAAAAGTTTAAATAGTTATTCAGTAACAGAATAATAAACAAAAATAACTTGCCTTGTCGTCGTCGCCTTCACTATCACACTGCAACAGAAGAGAAAACATAACATCAGTGTCATACCTGGTGCGGGACTCTTGCTTGAGAAGAAGCGAATTTCATGCATAACTTACAAAAGAAGGTTTACAATGCGTGCAGTAAACAACTGACAAGTAATTAAATAAGTTCGATAGATGGCCCGTCGCTAGTTATAGCTGACACTAAACACGCAACACGCGCCCCCATGCTGTCAGAATACGCAGCGTCGAAAAACAGTTTTAGATCGTTGATGTTCAGCCCGTAACGACATTACTATGGTAGTATTACAAATCGGTTCCAAAAACGGTTAACAATGTTACCTAAATATTGGCCTAGTATATTGAAGGTCACATAAACTATATTTAGTGAAGGCCGATTGGGTTTCGCGTACGTAATGTATAAAAATATATACACATTGATAAAATAAAGTAGCTCTCACTCACTAAACAACCTTACCAATCTGGAGAACCTTAAGGGTCCAATGAAGGGAAAAAAGGCTATCACGGTGGCATATTGACAAATAATCCGTTGGAAATTTACGAGCCAAGTTCTCTCCGCGGGGAGAACAAGGCGGGATCGGGCGGAGATTGGTATTACAATTCCGAATAAATACAGAACATGAAGTATTCAGGGCGGGCGCAGGTAATGTTATGTAGCGCGGCGCGGCACCGCCTCGACAAATCTCCTGATTTAGCGGCGATACGCGCCGAATATCGAGCAGGCGCTGTGCGTGTGCGTGTGTGTGTGTGTGTGTGTGTGTGTGTGTGTGTGCGCTGCGTGAGCGGAGTACGTTTGCACAACCTAATCGAAAATTATGGCTTCCAGCTTTAAACATCTTTCGTAGCGACGCACTCTATTGTGATAACCTACCTGTTGTGGAAGCACTGTGCCGGGCTGTTAATAAGTAAAGCGTAAAGAATTATACCAATCGAAAACAAAGCCCATTTTTAAATATGAAACCAAATGTGTTACATATATGCACGCATGTGTTTTGTCAGACAATCGTAATTTCTCAACTATAATAAGTGCGATAAATGTTACGAACATCAATACGCATCCTGGGAAAAGACTTCCAGTCGATCAAGCTAACAAGAGGTATTAAACGAGTAATAAAACTGTTGAGCACCTTTTCATGCACAGCCGTATTAAGTCTTATTCCCACTCGGTACTGAGCGATAGTCACTAAACTGAGGTGTAAGATTAACAGCTTCCGACAGACGAGCTAACCACTAAGCGGTCCACTCATCGAAAGCGTAGTGGGTTACCGTAGAGACTGGCCAGCGATACGACATAATTATATCTACGGCTTACAGCGATACAAGTGCCATTGATAAGATAGGAAATAAAAATAGCAGGAGATAAAAATAGTCAGCAAAGAGAAACGAAAGCGGAAGATCGGCGACCATGCATGTATTACATACTGATGAGATTAACCGGTTATGGGGAATGGTTGGTAAAATAGGGGCTGTTTTCGGAAGTAATGAGGAATATACTGATAATACTTACGATATAGCCTTTCCCGGAGCTACAGCGGCTACTGGCCTGTAGGCAGGAAAAGAAAGCGAACTCATGAGTGGAGTGACTTGGGTTTTGTAAAATTTCTACCATATCTCCCTTGTTATACTAACGACAGAGGTACGTTAAGCTGTATGCAGACATATTGACGGTCAGCACCAGCGAACGGGTGGTCACACTCGTATACAGTGAAGTATAGGAACTATCTGTACTAATGGAGGACGAGTTTATAGCGAGCTATGTACATAGGATACTAAAGGAGTTATTCAAACAATGCTGATACTAGAAATCTAATGTTATTTTGTTGCTACTGGCTATAAAAATGTGCTGCTTGTCTACTCAAAAAATTTGTTCACTAATACCACTTTGTATCGCATAATGTAATGTCAAAAAGGGGACCTTTTGTGTAAGATATATTATGACGCTAAGCTCGGTCCGGGTTAATATGTAGTTCTGGTAAATATGCTAATCGTGTAGAGTCGTTGGGAGATATGGGCCGTTGCAACGAAATAATAAATAGAAATGTAACAAAAACATAAACACATACAGACTAAGAAAAGAGACACAATCACAACATTGACTTATTCGTTTTCACGCATGCTTTAGCAATACATACACGTTGACGACATTTCAGTGAACAGTTTTATTGAATACACGTCGGCTCTCTTGATGCCGTCTCGAAGGCATAATTTTAGTAGTGGCTATAGCAGGGCGGCGAGTATTGGAGAGGATATCAGGTCAGTACAATATACATTCGGAGGTGTTCCACCGACGGTTCCACCGATGATATACTTTAATTTGTGTGATTTTACTACATATATATAATATCTTTGAAGATAAACGTAACTTCTCGCCTGTAATCCCCGAAGAGGTAGGCAGAGGAATGCAGAACGTTTCACCAGTTACGTTTATGTCCACTATGAAATAGGTGGTGAGCCTATTGCCATGTATCAGGCATATATCTAGACTCCGAACCACTACTAGAAAATCTGAATTAGAAAATGTGTTCGAGCCGGGAATCGAACCCGGGACCTCCCGATCGGCAGTCGCACTTGCAACCAACACGACCAACGAGGCAATCAGTCTTCGAGCATTGTCACCAAGTAAAATGTGGAGGTGTGACAGGCGACGTGGACACGTACGTCGCTGAGCCGGTCGCGCGAGGAGTCGGGGTCGCGCGGCGCCACCGAGCTGCCCGTGAGCCGCTCCGAGGCGCGCCCGCTGTCGTCCGACGTGCCCGCGTCCTGCAGCAGCGTCATGCCCTGCACACCGACAACTCACATTACATTATCACACATCACACACATCGGTATATACATATTAGTACGCGGCTTACGCTCACAATGATCACGAATGTGTGACCACCGTATAAATATTGCCTCTCGAAATGTTTACGTAGTTTCCCTTCGTTTTCCTGAAAAAATGAATAAAATCTATACGAATCAACCGAAGCGACGTCACATGAAATGTTTTCGCAGTCAAGTTAAAACAACCGTTACAATGGAAAACAAGAAATGAGTGAAAAAATATTCCGGGGGAAGTCGGCCACTTCTAATTTGATTTGCCGAGGGGAGCCGGAAAGCTTTTATGTAAGTTCAACGCAATTGAGCGGTAACTACGATAAAAGAAAACCCGATAATACAGATCGGCCGTGGCGCGGCGCTGCGGAGACGAGACGGCGCGGGCCGCGGCGCACCGCGCCCGGCCTCTGACAATAGAACGATTCACCCATTTATCACATCTGCCGTCCACCTTGCGTTGGGGGTCGGAAGACGCACGGGGTCCGCTAAGTGAGTATGGCAAGCGTCGAGAGTTCCTCTAGACGAATAAAGGACGACAGCACGACAGCTAACTATTTCTTTTGTTATTATAAAGTGGATAAATCGGCCGTTTTCGGAGATATATCGAATAATGTGAGTGTGTTAATTATTTTATATTCAATTGAAAGTAGAAACATATTATATGCAATTGCGTTATCTATGCAGAATTATCAAAAGTACTGTAGAAAAACACTTCTAGTGAGTGTTCCAATCGCGTATCATAATGAACAATGTGCACAAGTTTCCACAGTGTCCGCCGTTCCAGCCCGCGCTCGACGGCTCACAAGACAACAAGCGCGCGTGTGGCGGGAGGAGGCTCGCTAGTCGGCGAAGTCGAGTATTGTTTACGACGTCTTAAGTAGATGCTAAGACATAATAAAAGTTGGAATACGCTGCGCACCCCACGCGCGAGACAACAATAAGACATACGCGCGCGATTACGTCCCCGATTCTAATAAAGGGGATCGCTCCCCGACCCTTTACATAGATAAACGAGTGAAGCGGAGTCACACATATCAATTTAATCCGTGTTGCGTAGGCGAGCGAAATCCTACTAATCCGCAGCGGATCGTGTTCAGCGGGGATGTAGCGAATCGTGTTAACCACGTAATTACTGGTACTTTCTGGTATTATTTAGTGATTAAGTTACGCTTGTGTTTCTGCTTCTTTGTAATCTGGCTGTCTATTTTATGTAAGTTATCAATTATTAGTTTTTATAACAGAAAGGTATAAATTAATTTAAATATATATTTGTATTAGTTTCCTACTAGAATTGAATATAAAGAAGGTGTATTAATCTATAATAGGCTCAAAGAAAAAAATGTTTCAATTATACAACACACGATATTATTACATGACACGTGGTGACTCTGTGATCAATACTTTTCTCTTCAGAGAAAATATTTAAACATAGTTTATTTAGCCCTTTTCAAACGGAAAAAATATCTAAACGGAACATTCAAAAAATAATAATTAAACATAGACATTTAGCCGTCTCAAACGTACCAGTGTTTTATATTAAACACAATACAATTAAGCACAACAAGACAGCATTAAACAATTGAAAATAAATTTCAAATAAATCACACGAGCGAATAGCAAAAAGTTTATAAGGAATGCGCGCGGAGTTAACGAACGCGAAGAGTAAATGCCCCAGTTCAGTGGATGCAGAGCGCGGATAGAGCGGGTGTACAAGTGGCGAGTGCTGTTTGATCGGTGCGCGTGCGGCAGTGGTCCGGGAGCGCCGGGCGGCGGCCGACGACACGGCCGCTAATTGAAACGACGAGCGCGGCCGAACATTATTACTTATTCATGAGAGCTGCATGCGGCGGCGGAACGTGACCGACGCGATAAATCATTCAATTACATTTTTCATGAATAGACAGCCAGCGCTGGCCGGTTTAACTCCAACACTGTCATTCGCCGCCTACTGGTTATTTTATTGGGCTGTTTTCGTTGCGCTTGCAATCGCAAGCCTCATTTTGCAGATTGTATATGCACGTATCTTTGGTAGACGATAGTGCAAATAGTGTCATTGAATATAATTTCTCCAACGGAGTGACGACCGATCACGTCCTATTTTAAAGTGAGTTATTTCTTTGCCCGATAAATTAATTGTGAACTGCACAATAAGACTTGCACAACTATATTCACTTATTGAATTACATAATAATAAGCAGACCTAGTTTTCTTTAAAATTTCATTTTATCATTTATAACACTGAACAACCAACATAGCATACGTTACTGCAATATTTATGTTGTCATTAATACCTTTAACGTAATGTAATTAAAACGTCGGTAATGGAAAAAGGAAATACATTGTATTTTAACGACTAATCGTGTAGGTGCTGTACATTGTTTCACTCATTTAGTTTGTATCACGCAACAGTCATTAACATTTATGGGCCAAAATGCATGTCCCATGTGTAATTTCTTTGAGATGCGGTAAAGTTATGGGATGAAGGTAACATGGTCAAACTCTATTTTTATATTATCTCGCCGATGTCACATAGTGACGAATATCTCTATTCTTATATCATCGAGTGTCGAATATTTCTATTCTTATATCACCGAGTGTCGAATATCTCTATCCTTATATCACCGAGTGTCGAATATATCTATCCTTATATCACCGAGTGTCGAATATATCTATCCTTATATCAGCGAGTGTCGAATATCTCTATCCTTATATCACCGAGTGTCGAATATCTCTATCCTTATATCACCGAGTGTCGAATATCTCTATCCTTATATCACCGAGTGTCGAATATCTCTATCCTTTTATCATCGAGTATCGAATATCTCTATCCTTATATCTCCAAGTGTCGAATATTTATATCCTAATATCATCGAGTGTGGAATATCTCTATCCTTATATCATCGAGTGGTGAATATCTCTATCCTTATATCATCGAGTCTCGAATATTTATATCCTTATATCACCGAGTGTTGAATATCTCTATCCTTACAGGCCTGCCGCGCTTCTTCTACATTTATCACTCTCTTCATACATGTAAGCGGTTCAGAAGACTTGTACAATTTGACGATCTTAAATACATTGTTTTCCGACTCTTATATCGAAACATAGTTGTCCTCTCAAAATGGGAGGGTTAAGGCCATAGTCAACCACACCGAACAAGTGTTGGCAGGCTTCACACGCCTCAGAGAACATTTTTTTTGCAGAACTCTAAAATCTGTAGTTTTATTTACGACGCTTTCCTTCACCGTTATAGTAAGTGACATTTAAACTTAAAACGCATTTCTAGTAAAATGGTGCGCGCCAGGTCTTATATCCGTGGTACCAGAGTGAGGGGTCAAATTTTAAATCACTAGGCTGTACATTTTATAGTAATTCCTATAAACAACATTTGTTGCTAATCGTTATAATTATAAATATTGTCCGTACGTACTTACATCCACAACTACCTATACCTACATGTAATTGAACACAGAGAGCTAATATTAATCATAGCTTAAGTGGCAAGCTCTACTAAATTGGCAAGTACTAAAGCAAACCAGTCATTAACATTTCCGCTAAATGTATAAGGCGTATAAATGCAAAATACGGTAATGAACGCCTCTGAAACTTGTTCGTCCACAGTCGTGTAAGTTAGAAAATTTACTTTCTAGATAGATTATTTAAAGTGCCTTTTAAATCAACCAGGTGTATCGTTGACGGTCGTTGCATGAGACAAGTTTGTTTATATATAGGTACTCAGTTGCATGAAACACAAATCTTGCATAGCGGCACTCGACGGAAACACGTAGGATGCCTCGTGCCGAGCGCCGGCTGACAGAGGCGAGTGGCGATTGTCAGCAGTGAATTATTTGTTGATCAGATTACAGTGTCATTATGAAGTCAAGTGCATGCGGAGCGGACGGCTGGCGCGGGCGGCGGGGGGAGCGGGGCGAGGCGGGGGACGCGCGGGGGTCTCGGCGGCGACGAGGTGGCAGGATGCGGTGTCGCTAAGTGGCGTGTTGCATAATTTATTTATGTCGCGGCACGTTACTCTCCCGCTGCAACTTGTCCGCGATACCGGCACCCCGCTCTAATTACTGAATGCATTAACTTGTATTGTAATTAATGCGCGTCTCGCATGGTTCAAATTAAGCGCATTAATACGCCACGTATCCCTTTTTTGCGACGTGTCTTCTAGCTCTTCACATTTTTCACTTGAGGTTAGACACGATTATTGGGCTAAGAGGTGAGATGAAAAAGTACTATGAGTACATGATATGTGAACGATAAAACGACCGTAAAATTTTGTCACGTATCATTTCAAGGATAAAGGTTTTCGTTTGTTTCTGTCTTACTCTAATTATATTTATAGAGTACGACGATAAGGCATTGAGTTTTTTGATTGTTCATATGTCATTTGTAATACTCGTAGCATCTAGTTACCCTTGACTATTGTCGGAAAGTCGAACAAGAAATGCGGGTATTCGCAAAACCATTGACGATAAATAATCTCACGTAACGTTTGATCGCAATAGATAATAAAAACGAGAAAAAAATTATCAAAGACAGATGTGATAATTTGTCTTGATTTGTAACCGGTGTATGGCAATAAGCTCATCCCTAGTTCCACAGTAAAGTAACTAATGAAATGTACAAGTGCACGACACTCCTCTGCCTACTCCCTCGGATATTATAGGCGTGATGTCAGGTTCAAGCGAGAGCGTTTCATCTGAACATAGTCGTTATATATTTGCGGCCACGGGAGAGTGCAAATAATACAACAGATACATCATTAACAGCCGCTAATCAGTACATGCCAAATGTATCGGCACAATGGGGCGCTGAAAGATTTATATCATCAATATTATCTTTGTATTCCGACTGACAATAGCGAATATGTTTGAATAGCGCATTGATCATATTGCGTTGTCAGCGGATAAATCAGTCGGAGCGGGCGGCGACCGGAGCTCGGCGCTAGCCTCTGTCGGAATTACGTTACACAGCGACGGGCGCGGCTAATGGAGCCGAGATCGCATTAACACTACTCGATTTCCTATTTGTCGCCGTCAGCACATTGCATTGGAATTTGTTTCGGTTGCGGCCGAACACGCCGAACACTATTTTAGTCCTCCCTCCCATCTTAATAGTTATCATCCGTCGTAATTGTACGAGGATGTCTGTGTAAAGTGCCCATACTTGTGTTTTCATTACATCACTGTATCGGGCGGTGTCGCAGCTGTCGTATTTACAGACGGCGCTGGCGGCGCGCTGGCGGCCGCGTGCCGCTGGTCGCCCGCTACCGACAGTCGCGGGCGGCGCGCTTCGTGGCTGCACACCCCCTCACTGTCTCGTACGTCGGCTGCGCAAATCGTCACTGTCGACTTATTACACTTTATGTATACAACATTCGTATACAGTTTATGCCAAGTTTATCTGCCTATTGTATATATTGTATGTGTTTGTTAATTCAATTAATTGCATTTGTACAATTCATTTTGTAGGTCATAACAGTAGGTTAAGTAGGTATGAATCAAAATGTTACTGTAATTCATCAAATCATGATCATATTGCAGTCCACTGTTGGACATAGGTCTCCTCTGAGGGGTTATGCCCATAATGCCCACGCTGGACATGCCGTTTGAGAATCGCAGAAAATAGCTTTTAGTTTCTCGTATCGCCTACGCCGCTGTCCTTACGCCGGCAGGACATGTATACATATCTAGTAATTTATATTAATAAAGATTGACATACACAAGTTAAGAAACATAACATTTTCTATTGAATTAATAGAGTAGCAATAATAATTGTAAATTTATCACTGCAACGAATCATGCTTGTTCGCCGCCCCGGCTGCGAGTGCTGCGCGGTGCACCAGACCGGGGCTTACGAACAAAAACCTCTGTCATCGTTGTCTACAGTAACCTTCTCTGATAAGCTTCTATGATCATTTATCAGTACTTATTCTTTTCTTGTTGTCAGTTACGTAAGTTAAAAACGCCCTGAATCTGCTAATTTTACTTTTTGTAATTGAAATATCTGTGGTTTCTATTAATAACATATAAAAAAAATTAAATGTTACGATATCTGAAACAAGTGCAGTGACGTACACGCGAAGAGCGCTATCGCTTCACGGCCGCAGAACGGGCACTATTGCGAGGGGTAGTGCTCGCCCGCGGGAGATGAGGGGAATCGGGGCCGACATAAGCAAACGGCAATATCGGCCGGAACAGCGAATAATAACATTTCGGGCGGAGCGTCGGCGGCGGCATCTCCGCGACGACACAACATCACACACACAGCGCGGCGCTGTCGAACGCAATCGACCCGCGCTCGGCTCCCGCGGCCTGTTTTATACGGCGCTCGTACAAATGCTATTGGCGCGCTTTGAGGGTTTGGCGATCGCACAGAGATTGCGGCTGACAACAAACATTTGAATCGTATAAAGCACCGTCAGACTACACTTACACCGATAAGTATTTTCGGTTGCGCACGATAAAAGAGTGTAGACTTTTACTGCTAGCAGATTGCAATTGTTGCATTTCTAGCGTTATAGTTACATACTGTTAGAGGTATTACATTCGGTATGTTATACGGGTATGTATAGCAAAAGATATACCTATAAAGTAAATGATATCGAAAGAAGTTCGGAACTCGTGTACGACATAACCTCGGGGAATTACCGCGAGCAAAATGAATAAAATAACCCCAAGAGTAAGAGTGTCTTGTAGACATTTGAAACTGATTTCAGTATCTCGTAGCCAGCGACGGAGGCGTAACTCAATGATTGCGCGTTGCTCACCGAGAGGCTACAATCTATCCGACGGCAAATTCAATTAGCGAGGAGCTATTAGCGCACACCGCAACGTGGCGTCTCCTCCGCGGCGACCGGCATCGTGCTACGATACTCGGAGAGAGCTGTGGCTCTGCTGAGCGCTGTTAAACACGTGCTCGATTGTGGTACCCTTCTCCGCTCGGTAACGACCGAGAACACTTCGACTCTCGGCGATCGAACGACTTATTCGACGTTTACAAGAACGCCAGCTGCCCTCAAAACTTAGCCACTTCGCATTCAAAACGGTGTAATTTTAGTCGTCGCTTGATAGCGTAACATTTTGCGTTTTATTCGTGGAATAGCGAAGGCGGCGGCGGGCAAATTGGATGGGATTGCGACATGTCTCGGCTGGAGGCGAGCCGGCGAAATGTTGGCGACAACTGCTCACTTCTCGCCGCGCGCGCGTTACCGTTCTCCTAGAACAGGACATTTTGTTCTCCAACTCGAAGAAAATCGCAAGACATAAAAGATTTTTTTTCACTTAAAATAACTTACTCAAAACCCTTTGAATCACGGATCACGTCATGAATTATGTAAATGACTACACTCGAGATCCCAGTGCTAACATAAGATGATATTATTAGCAAACGGGTTTAAGTAAGCGTTTTAATAGGTGGCACGCGTCCTTTTCATAAACATGACAATAGCCCCTCTCAATCCCTACAGCGACGTTTAAGGTGAGGAGTTATATTGTATGTATTCATCCGCCATTATTTAGATGAACGGTGTGGCGGACGTCAGCCAGATGATATCAAAAGGCACCACCACCGCGCACTCGCCGGCATTTTATTTTAATATCGTGCCGACTGCACGCTTCCGCCCCCGCTCCGTCCCACTTCATCCCTTGCAATATTCAAGCGCATTGTGATTCACGAGCTTCCGTCTACCAGCTCTCACTGTAATCACGGCTTTGCACAAGATCCTCTACACTTTAAATTCAGTGTGCCAATAAAAGATGAGCAGTCTCTCGATAAATGTAAAAGCTGCTTTATTTTGTTTTACGCTGTTAGAGGAAGCTTCGGACAAATGTTACTAGATACTAGAATAACATTTACAAACTTAGTATAATGAGTAAATAAATAAATCTGGTAACAGATTATACAAAACTAAACATCTTGTAAGAAGAGAAATCGAAAGCAACTACTTTATGAGCGCACCAACATCGTTCAACATTTTTATTACTCGACACACCGACCTTTTACAATAGATACCACGTGCATTGAAAAGTGTTTTGTCCTTAACATCCAATATCAGGCTTTAGTTTTACGTATTCAAATAACATATCAACTACTATTGTATTAAAGAACCCGACGGGATACGGCGGGCGTTCGAACAGAAACAAACATGACAGCAGGTAGCTTTCACCATTTGTAGGCTCAGACAAAACGTACAAGTGCGAGAGCTCGCCATTAAAACATGAAATTTATTTAAGTTCCCCGGCTAATGGCTCGGTAAACGGTCGGAGATAGGTAAACGGGTGTCGCACGCTAGCGGGGAGCAGAGCCGCGTCGACAACTCGAGTGGCAGTTTACGTACGTTTTGTGCGTGCGGCGAGAAAGCCGAGCCCGGAAGGGACGCGCCACTGGCATACAGATTTAGCCCCGCTGCATTTAGCCGCGCGAGGTCAGCCGCGCGCCGGCGCTGCGTGCCGACTGTGCAAGGATGGACGCGATGTTCCCACGCGACGAGTGCACAGCGTTCAGTGCAGTCTTGTAACCACAGTGTTCAAAGCTATTATAACCGTACCTTCTTTTCCATTTTTGAGATACACACAAAATGCCATGTAATGTTAAAAATATCAGGAATGCTTAATATAAATAAGATGACGTTATGTAAGTAAAGTGATTGACAAGGAACACGATAAAACATTTCTGGTATCAGCAAACTGATCGATTGCCACTTATCCAAGTCTAATATCTAGTTTACAAATTGGACGTTCGATTTCAATCGGCCTTTGGCACTGTTTGGGTTTCGCTTCCGAAACTTGATTTATAGCACACATTGGACTTGCAGCGAGCGTCGATTTCAACGTAAGTACTAAAGCAAACTTGTCTCTAACAAACTTCGGGCGAGCTTATACAAGGGGTACCTATATACGAACGACGTGGATACAACTTGTAAACAAAATACATAACACGCCACAGCTCAGGCAAACAAAGTTTACTCCGATATTGGTCACGGGACTTTTTACAGAATGACAAGAGCCTGTTAGAACTAAAAAGTAACAATATAAAAATAGAATTAACTACTATTCATGATATAGACGAGAAGAAGTGTTCATCATAACCTTGAGACATCTGATCTGAATAGCAACATGGACCAGATGTAAATCAGACACGCATCGATACACAGCCGATGTAAATGTATTAGCATCAATAACTCACGAGTTCGTGTGCGCTGACAACGCCCGCTAGAATTCGTTACACATTACAATGACATTAGCACAATTGTGACAAGATTGTGACGAGGTGGCGCGCGTCTCGTGCATGGATCTAGTCCGAGCACCGTAGAACGATACAACAGTCTAGAGCCGCCGCCGGCCTCGTGTGGGACTGGCTTTGTTTAACACTACTTACATTACGAATGCGCGTTCCGTTTGACTGCAGTGCTGCGCGCCACTATGCAACTGTTACATTGTGATTGGTCTGTTTACTTAATTTTATTTTAAAATCATACATCAAAACTAGCACTGGACTAAGAATTGCAAGTATAATTGACAATTATCCTTGCAAGCCACATGGTATGGTTACACATTATTCATGGACGTGATCGACGTGCGTTTACATGTTATAATTTTTAAACCGGTAGATATTACACGGATCACATTATTATTACCTCTACATCGTCACGCCGGGCCGCTTACAGGGTAACCGAAGAGCACCGATTGCCTATTATCCTCTATCCGTGCAGACCGGATCTTTTGTACATGTTTATTATCCAAGAAACAATAACTTTGATGTCGTCGGCTGTGTGTGTGTGTGTGCGTGTGCGTGTGCGTGTGTGTGCACCAAGACATGAACTAGTCGGACGCGTGGTGTATCGCGCCGTACGTCACGCCGCAGACAACTGTATTTACGTCTTGTGGGCCGTCACGGCGGCAGGCTAGAGCCTGCTGAATTGATGTGCTCGCTTGTCCACGCGCCTGACCTTTCATAATAGCTGATGCGCGCGAGGAACGCGCCGCCGGTCTCGTGGGCGAGCCGACCGGCGAATTGAGCGATCTATGCTAATGCTCCAACATGAGCATTGTGTGTGCTGTGCGACTATTCCTACATTCCGTTAGGACTCGTGCAAAAGCTGGCGATGCCGATCATCGCGATACTACGGTTTGGTACTAAACAGAGAACATTTAACAAAAATAACAATAACTTTTCGTGAAGTATTATACAGACTGAACGAGTACAGTGTCAACGCTATCACATTGAAAGTATGCTACATAGAAAGATATATTTATTTATTCACGTAGTTCACGTTTCGCTCGATGTAGGCTGTATATTAAATGTCAATAGTATTATACAAAGCGATATTCAAAACACCAGCTGTACAGGGAGGGCAGCCATGAATGTCGCGATCGCTCGGAGGATGGACAACTTGCAGTTCAGTTCAGTTCACAGCGGTAATGGTGCCCTAGCTGTCGCTTTAGGTAGGGAGCGGTAACAATGTATTTATGTCAACACAAAACGGCACACGTGCATGACCACCGGCCGGTGTTTGGTGGTCCCTGTATGTCATAAATGTATAGACGTTCCGAACAGGACGAGAGTTCATATTGTGTTGGTGCACAGACGTGCTGCCACCTATGACGGATACGGCTGAAAGGGCCAGGTCAACTCAAGCACTGTAGCTAAGGGACGGAAACACCCGTTGAGGTGGTGTCGGCTTTGGGTTTCTACATGCATTAAGACAGCTAAAAAACCTGTTTTCCGAGGTGTGTATACTCTGCCAACCCTCACTTGGCCAGCGCAGCAGACTATAGTAGGAGACCCGCTTTCATCGGTCATAAAAGCAAACAGGCGCCAGTAGCGTGAAGCAGGAGGCGGTGACTTACATGAGAATTGACAATGTTGGGCGGGTTGTTGCGCGCCGCGTCGCCGGCCAGCGCCGCCAGCGGCAGCCGCGGCTTGCTGGCCAGCGCGGCGATGCGAGGGGACGTAGCACATTTCACTGCGGCCTGCCGACAAACACACGGCCCGTCACATACTTGTTGCGCGACATCAGCGCGACATCAGCGCGACGCGAATACGAACACAGCCAACACTAGCGTACAAGAGAGAATGTTTTGTGGCAGTAAAGTTCATAAATAGGTATATACTTATACATATAATTCGATTTAACTTTATACCAATAAATTCAACAAGTATAATATCTTAGGACATCTCCACACGCGGCCATTTGATCTCAAACTAAGCGGCAAGAGAGCTTGTAGTATGGCTGATAAACTACATATATACATATGAATATATATTTAAATAGATATTTTTTTACACCCAGACACAGAACAAATACAAATACTTGTTCTCATAACAGAAATATTTATTCTGGGTGGGAATCGAACCCACGACAGTCAGGTTACCCACTACTAGTCACTACGCACTGGATCAACGGGACAGATCACATTCAAGATTGTTTCTGTTCCGTATTCTACGTGGAACTGCGGACGTGTACTATATATATATAATGAGATGTATTTATGTAAATAGACCAGATTGCATCACGATAATTCCAGCTAGGCCGTACAAAAAACGTTAGTAGCAAATATTTTCACAAGTGAAGTGGGCACTCGGCATTCGGCGACGTGGTCGATCAGCTGCGCATAATTTACAGCTTGGAAATTGCAACACACTTCAAATAGTCGAGTGTCAGCACGCCGGTGACATCGCCCGGCGCGCTCGCACTGGCGTGCCTGTTTGTTGGCTTGTGTCGACACGCCCGGTCGGCGGACGTCGTCGTCATGCCGGTTTCAAGTTTCACTTAGGCATTCGAAATTTAAAATATTAAATTAAGAGCTGTCATTGGATAAAAATATATACACTTTCAATCATAAGTGTTTAAACGGAGTACGTTACGCTTAAGAACATAAAACATGAACATG
>DWEI01000631.1:0-20523 GCA_018245875.1 Mysoria ambigua
TCTGTTGGTACTCAGTCTCAAAGCGTTGACTCGTGAGCGAGTTATCACGGAGTGCGGAGAGAGACGCAACGGGAGAAAATTAACGCGCTCACATGCAATATGAGATGTTAGTCACGCGCGCGCCCAGCACTCTGCTGGCTCGGCGCTCGAGCAGTTAGCGGCTAAACGAGACGCGGGCGAGGTGATCAGACATGACACTAGCCGCGGCGCGCGGGTTCGTCTGGCTTAAACGTCACATTTTCGTGTGGTATTCATACATTTGTGTCCGTGTCGGGGCGGACTAAGGACACGTGGCTCGACGACTGAACTCGGCGCTGGCGTCTGCCCAGGCACGGCTGAATGACCTGGCACCAGGGCGACGGTGAAGACGGTGCGAGAAGGCGAAGCCGCAAGCCCAGCGCGGGGATCATGGCGGCCTCAGGGGACGCGTACGACCAGCACTGAACTATAATAGGTTAACGATGATGATAAATATTAGCTTTCTCTGCAGTGAACAGTATGAATAGTGTTAAATTGACTTTATATCCTTATATATTTGTGTCATTATTAGATCGTTACTCCAAGTTGCCTACGAGATAGACAGAGGGCGTCGGGCGTCAAATACGTCTATCCTCACAGACCTGACACGCTTTACGATCAACACTCTCTCATATGTTACTTTATATATTAATTCAATAGTTTTGAATTTGTAAAAAATTATACAAGATGTATTGGTTTTTTGGGGACGGGTTTCTCGTGATGGCGTCTTTGCCATAAAGGTGTAGGTTTGGCGATGTACTTTGTTAGGTCAACGTTTGATTTGATTGGTTATATACAATAAACATAATTAATTAACATAGATGCCGGTGCCAACGGCGACCTAGATACACTCGACTCTACCGAATAGGCAGATACTGTCTGATGGAGTCAGAAGGTGCCGCAATCAGCGCGCGGTTTTGTTGCGAACCCTCGTCATTACACATCACATTTCATTGACGTCAGGTCTGGTCTGCAAGGAGACAAAGATAGCTGGTACTGTGTTTAAGGCTTTCAAACCTGTAAGTGATAATACGTAAAACGTAACGTAACTTCACGAAGGGGTAGGCAGAGGAAAGCAGAACACTCCCACGTTTCACCGGTTACGCTTACGCCTCACTATGTAGTAGATGGTGAGCCTATTGCACTGCATCGGGTACATATCCAGACTGCGAACCACTACCAGAATTCTAATTAGATTTTCTAGCAGAAAATTTTCTAATTAGAAAATTTTGTAGCGTTCGACCCGCGAATCGAATGCGGGATCTCCCGATCGGCAGTCGCACTTGCAACCGACACGACCAACGACGCAGTCAAATGTAGTGACAATGTAGTAATCATAACAATTTTGCATATAATATAAACGTATTAAGTACTATTTTACCGACTTCTGTTTGTATTACTCGCGGACAAAAGCGTCGGTGAGTTGATCACGGACATGTTGGGAATATTGAATAATATAATAGCGTCCGTTATTTGCAACCGCAATATACAAGCCTTTAGAGCTGTGTCCCTAGTTGCACTGCAATATACATACGTGATAAATAATTGTCATATACCAGTGATTTAAAATTGGACCTCGCAGTCCGGGGGGCCTGGGTTCATATCTGCAGACTCTTTATACACAATGTGCCTTTAAATATTAGATATATCTGGATGTAGCGGTGAAGGAAAACATCACGAGGAAACATTCATATCTTAAAATCTATACAATGTTCTCAAAAGCCAATGGTGTCCGCTTGCTCAGTGCGCTAGCATGGGTAACATTTGTTACAGTTTCAGTGGTACATCATCAGTCTGCCTCAGTCCACTGCTGGGCGTGGGCTTCTATTGCAGATGCCATGGACTCCTAAAATAGATCTTGGAATCCATAGCATACAGTTTCAGTGTATGATTGAGAATATATACACGCTTGTACCTAATATGATATTTGAGACACGCGCGAACAACATTTAGAGCTAACAGTCGAAGATATACTCGTAACAAGATAATCTCACCGCGCGTTGCGAGTATAGCACTTAGCTTTCGCAACTGTAATGTGCGCTTTGAGAATTATTGCTGTATGCTTATGGAATTAGTTCAAGAAAGCACAGTGATTATATATAATTCGCTATAATAGTGTGTACATGGTTTTATTTGTTTATTGATTGGCAGATCCTAAGAATAAAGAGAACAATGGGAGGGACGAAAAAAAAATTCCGAATCGAAAAAGAGTAACTTCACGCCTGTAATCCCCGTAGAGGTAGGCAGAGGCATGAAGAACACTCCCACGTTTACGGTTACGTTTACGTCCCACTATGGAATGGGTGGTGAGCCTATTGGCCGTTATTATTGCCTATTACATATTAAGTAACAACAAATTATTGTAAAACTTTTTTTAAAAGTTTTAGTCATCCTATTGTAAGATTGCTCAAATATTTAATATAAAATATTAGGTAGTCTACTTCCTTCCTATGTTATTGTTATAGCACTTCGTCCCCTTTATTAATCCCTTGAGACGAAAACAAAAAATCGGAATTTGGTTCTTATGTTGAAAGTTAAACCGTAATCTTACTTAGTCTTAAAGCAGTAACAAACTGCAAAAATACATATATAAATACACAGTTTTTGTAATAAAATTTCTAGTTTGTTACTTGGAATAAGCAGCTATAGATAGCTATATATAGTAAATAGAATTTTTTATTTTCCTAACACAAATCTTGCTAGGATTTTGTCAAGTATAACGTGATCAAATACAATATGGAACACTGAAATATTGAATTAAACCGTGCCATATTTTAATAATTTATTTATATACAACTTTTAAAATTTGAAACTTTGAAACTTTTAAAAAGTGATCCCCTTGAACTGTTGTTGTAAGTGAAGTTATTAACATTTCTTCTCTCCAAGTACGTGAAATATTTATTTATTTATATATTTAATTAATTAATTAATTAATTTGTTTATTGACATACGAATAGGAAACATTATTCTGTTGAGGCATGTGTGAGGCACAAATGTGTACAATTAAAAGGACATCCCATTCGCTTGACCATGACCATGCGTCATCGAACGTGTAGAGCTCCGCGGTTCCTTCAGTCTTCTCCGCGGCATGAGACGGCAGACATATTTTGTTCAGGTCAATGTAACTAAGCGGCGATTAAAACACAGCCGTAAAGGAGCCGAGTAATCTTATACGCGCCGTGATGGAGTATTAGCGGAGTCTCCGCCCCGCTGCGACGGGTTTATATTTTTAAGTGTATTAATCTTTTGTGAACAATCAAGGGCTTTATTAAGAAAGTTTTCATTTTATTAATAATTTTATCACTGCAATTTTCGGTGTTGACGACGTCTAAATATAATGTTACCTGCTTAGTAATTATAAATACATTGTAGATATGAAAGAATTATTTAATGTTAGTAATTTTAAATCTGTTATTAATTTTAAATTATTATTCGTGTGACACAACTCGATATGTACAATTTTATCACGCTTAATATTTTTAGAAACTAGCATTACGTCTAAAAGCTACGAAGAGGTAGTAAGTTTTACCAGGTACGTCGACAAAACTCAATACTGCCCCATCTGAGATTTGAACCTAAGACCTCTTGATCGGCAGTTGCGTTTGTAATCAAGGCAGTGAAAGTTTTTCAAAAACAATAACTTAGATGTTTTGAAAACAAAATAGTTAATAGGTTAACTGAATATATATTTGGAGTGAACATCATAAAGAGAAGAGCATAAATATTTATATAAAAAGAGAAAGCACAGAAGAGACATTTAATTCAAAGATCCGCCAAATGAACTTGGCTAAAAGCTGTAATCAAAAGCCGTGCATTATTAATTAATCGGAGTGACAAGCGGCGGCGGGCGCCCGGCGCGGCGCCGCCGTCTCATACTGACACATCACCTGAATTCCACTCTTCGCTGCGTATTAACTGTGGCTTATTAACTGCCAGCCTTCGCGCGTCTGACGCGCGCGAAACAACGTCAAGTAACATTTCAATCGTGGGTGACGGTGAACTGTTTCGTATGAATGTTATTACCGCGAACGAGAACGGCAAAACAAAAACGACCGTCGGACCGGGCAAGGGTGGGCGTCCGGGAAAACTTCGGCGACTCACAAGTCAATTACATTGTTCGCATGTCGGCGGCAGTGGGGGGGTTCACACTGTTATTATTTTGAGTATTCTACGGTTGTTCGTTTGAAGACATGTCATGTACTTAGAATTATTAGCAAACTACGCAACGCAACCTCTTGTAATCCCTGAAGAGGTAGGCAGAGGGATGCAGAACTCACCCCCGTTTCACCACTTACGTTTAGATACCAATATGGAATAGGTGGTGAGCCTATTAGCACGCAACGGGCACATATCCAGACTCCGAACCACTACTAGAAAATCTAAAATAGAAAATCTTAATTTGAATTTGAATTAGAATATTATCAAACTATTTTTTTTACATAAATTTATGCAAGGCAATGTTTATAGTACGTATTTTAAAATACAAGTAATTTGGATTTATTTTAACCTGCTGAATGTTATACTCTTATTCTCTGATGGGACGTTTACCATATAGGTGAACCGTGGGAATGTCTTATAATCCTCTGCCCATCCCTGCGAGGATACACTATCGTGATGTTACGTTATTCCACGCGTGAAAGTATAATTAAACAACATTTGGACGCATGTGAAGTTACCGATAAAAGGTTAAAATAAATTCCATAATGATATATTATACTAATGTAACACTGAGCGGGCTATCCGATAAAATCCATCGCCGAAGAAATAATTCAGTCTGTGCGTCATTGTAATCCTTTTACCATTCATCCTGTTAGACACGAAAAGGCTCTCCTCTCTGACAGCGGGGACTAATTCCGAATGCACCTCCAATCGTAAAAGAAGTCGTAAAGCACCGAACCCCCGTCGAACCGATGCACGGGAATCGGCGAAGAAATAGTTGATTTCTTATTGGCTTCCGCCCAGACTCAGATTGAAAATTCGCCATAAAGACATTGGGACACGCCTGGCCGGATTAAAGGGGGAAACTAATAAAGAAAACTTTTGCGACACCGTATTTTTGCCGAACGCGCTCTCAGAACTTTAGAACCTTTATTAGAGTAGTCATCCGTGGCGGCGGTTCGGGAGTGGCGCGCGGTGCTCGCACAGCTTTGACCGTGAGACGATAAAACTGATCTCCAGATCTAATATAGCTTTTTGAAGTTGATTAACTTTTTCAATAGACGAATATATTTCGTTTGGTTTCACCTTTTGGTTTGATGTTTATTCAATCGTCAATAGAACGTTGCAACTTTTGTTAGAAAATGAAACTTGTTAACAAAGATTATTCTCTATTCAATTTTTTGATTATTTGTATATTCTATGATCTGGGCAAATTAAACATTTTAATTACAGACAATGATCGTTGGACTATTTGCAATATTTTATTTAGTTATAATTAAATTATTACAGTGAACATTTCAAAATACGTTACATCACGCCTGTAATCCCCAAAGAGATAGGCAGAGGAATGTAAAACACCTCCAACAATAATAAGTAACAATAGCTATTACTATACATTGGCCACATTTTCAGAACCCCAGCCACTAGTAGACAATCTAAATTAAAAAAAATCAATAGTGACCGACATTGTATTTGAACCTATGTCCCGCTTGCAACCGACACGACCAACGAGGCAGTAATTCCAAAATAATTCCAAGATAAATATTTGATGCGTCATGAGGAAATATGAGCCCACAGCAGTGACAAGGAAGACAGGACGATAAAGACAAAACACTGCAATAAAAGCGGTACGAAGGCATGTCGGGGCACGGCACAAGGCGTCGGATAGGAAACCGGGTGATGTGAAATTCATTTACATAAAATTATGTCGGGTAACCGTCTGCGGAGCGAGGCCGGGGACCTGTTTACGCAACACGTACCGATGGCCCATCGGGATTAATTTACCCGGAGCTCTCAAGAATTAGCAGACAGCGAAAAGAAAATGCGCGACTTCATTAAAGATAACCGCAGGGAAAAAAAATCAACGGACAATTTGCCGAAAAAAGAAACATCTCGGCCGCGACCGCTGACGAATACGTAACGAGACCAATTTCATTATCCTCACACCTATAAAGGAAAGAGTGGTGTTCGTCACAGCTTTCGATAAAGGCGTAAACTTTGGCGGCGCGCTGCACGAACATAATTTCACACACGCCTAAACTCATCGTTTGGCGAAATATTAAGGCGTATAAAATTTTATTACGAACGTAACCCCTGCCTGCTCTATAAACATTTTCTGTTTCACGTTTTTCCCCTGCGACGTAATATATGGCATCTCCGCTTTATTTCCCTCTAATGCTACATTTGTGTCTTAATAAGGAACGGTATTATGTTACCAACGTTCGCATTGTTTGATTTTCAATCTCCAAGGATTGTACATTTTCTTTGCTTTGCTAATGACTCGGCGCTCGGAAATGGATTTTTTTAAACAATATGAAGGGTTGGAGTTTAAATTGTGTATCATTTAAACTGATCGTTGAAACAGTAAGCATTTAAATTGGCACTACTTTTAATATTGAGTGGAAAAAAAAAGCAATTTTGTATTATACAGTCAAATGAGATGTTTATATTGACTGCACTCGACGCGAAAGCATCAAGCAAAATCCGTTGAGTACGGAACTCATATTTACTTAAAAGCGTTTTAATGTTGTTTTCTGAATTTACGAATTTGTAAATTACAGTTTTGTCGTTTACAAATATCTTTTCATACGACATGCAATCGGGTAATTTAGTTGTAGACTTGTGATGAGTGTCATTACAAAGTTTTGATTCGAGTTACAAAGTGTAATCATTAGTTCAATTATATATTATTATCAAACAGAAATACCAAGTCACTGAGTGCTTTACTTATACATACATCTAAGTATAGTACCATTTAAATGATCCAAACAATGAGAAAACTTCATGTATCGAACGGTAATTGTGATAATTTTCGAAATGAGCTCTTCAAAAACAAAACTGATTTAAAGAGTGTTCTAATAGAATTGTCTTGGATGTATGAGTAGCGGAGCACAGCGGGGCTCGTGGCAGCCGTGGCAATACACATAGAAGTGGCTAATCGTCAGCGGTCCAACGGGCGCTCGCTGCGCGCCCCTTGTCGCCGCAGGTCGCGAGCCGCGCCGCCGCCGTGCCCCTTATTGATACTCGTGTCTCGAGCCCCCATATTGACTGCGCTAATGTATAAACTAAGCACGGGCCTGAAACTGGGTCGTATTCGGCTGTTGGATTTTAAGCTGTGTTAAGCATTATCACGCGTGTATGAGGAGTGATAGAATGTAGGAGAAATACGTGACCTTTGTATGGCTAAGGCAGGCTATATTTGGCAGTGAGCGTTTGCTGCCTACAAAGTTTGGGATCTAGCGTAACGATATAACGATAAATAATAAAATAAAAAGCAAATCCTTGGAATGATTCCGTAATTTAAATTTATTGTCATGGGTATTCTTAAAGGTGGTAGAACCTTCTGTGGTCGACTCCGGCGGCACCACCGCCACACCTATTTCTGTCTTATAACAGCAGTGTCAAGCGTTGCTGTGTTCTGGTTTGAAGGGTGTGGTAAGGGAGACATAATTTTTCGCGGCATTCCAGCTTAGTCCCCAGGGGTAGAGGCATATCGATGATCGACCTGAGATAGTAATCTAATCTTATCTGCGGTCGAATACAAATGGCCATGGGCGGCAGTAGCCACTTACCACCAGGTGGACCGCATGCTCGTCTGCTACTTCCATATTATAAAGAAAATCATTATCAGCTTATCTAAGTCCACTGTTGGACATAGACTTCTACTGACGAGTGTTTGTCCATAATCCCCACGCACATGTATATGTCATAAGTTACGTTTTTAACGAATCTCTAATGTATTATATAAATATTAGCTGTCGATCGAATGTACTCGTATATAACCTAATATTATAATTATCAATAGTATAAAGAAATTAATTTTGATTTGTTGATGTCATATAAGCATTTTTATATACATTTCGATTAAAAGTTTAAATGTTAATTTAATTGTATTAATAATTTTCGGACAGTTAATGATTGTTTTTCCTAAAAGTATGTATAACTGTGACATATTTTTAAATGCACTTGTAACTATGTAGAAGGCTAGAAACGGACCCAGACAGTTCATACAAAGTATGATTTCAGCTTTAGACGTACGTAATTGATTAATGAGTCTTACGCCTTATAAGATTCATATTGCAATCTGCATATCTATTGTTAAAAGGTTAATGTATTCTCTTTGCTAAGAAATGAACCTTACACCAATTAAAGCATTGGATTTGTTTATCGAAAATAAATAAATGAAAGAGAAAAACGTCTCGAGCACATAATCGAAATTTCTCGAAGAATTATACTTCTACCAGATAAAGGTACTATAAATACAGAAAGTGTATTATACCAATAAACATCAAACGTTTTACCGCTTTTTGAAACAAGTATCTCTTAAAAAGGAGGTCATGATCTGCTACATTAGCCAGCGCCGATTGGCAGAAGTCTTCAAACCTTGAAGAATATATCTACTTGTCATTTACATAAAAAAGTAAAAAAAAAGTAAAGTCTTTAAACTACACATAATTCAGTAAAATCCGTGCTGCGCGCCAATATTCGAGTCAGACACTATCGAAGTAGGAGAGAAAAAATTTGCTCCACCGTCGAACATGCCGGTCAATGCTGTTCCAGTGCGATTTGGGAGGACACGGGTAAAAGTCAAACCCGCGTGACAGATGTACCCGCAACGCCTTGGACGGACTTTTAAATTTTTCGGAATAAAAATAACATCCGAAATACAGCTTATCGTGATTTCCGAACGACACGAATTTGCGTAAAAAATTGCTTTAATGGTCACTAATGCAAAAACGACCGTGCCTCAAGTCACTTAAGATCGCTCACCACCCGCCATCGAGTGGAGGCAGTGAATACTTCAGTATTTTATATATGTATAACGTCATTTTTATCATAACGCATTTTCATATCGAAAGTTATTTACTTGTGCTCAAGGTGGGTCGCGTTTTATAGAGATTTTTTTCCCGAGCCAGGGACGCCGCCAGAAATAATTTACATAAAATCTTAAGTAAACGCAGCGAATTGAGTAAACTTCAATCACAGGATCGAGTCTTCCAGTCTACCAGCGCGGGAACACGCTTCTTTTGAACGTACTGCGAACTTATTACACCGACCTCCTTATTACAAATTACATTTTGCGACGTGGAAAAAATCAAACATTAACCTTCGTTTTCAATTGCTTTATTTGCTCCACTGGAATCGAGTTATAGGGATTATGCGCTCCCGACCGTGACGCGACAATCAGCACTGAACTTTTCCACAGTCCTCGCCCTATCAGCTCGGGATTATTGAAAAATAAATATTTTAATGTAAACGGATCGCGGCTATAAGGGTTCAGGTAAATCTTTGCGCCTTTTCTTCTTCGTGACGCGGGCGGTTCGGAAGACTTATTCGGGACCATCCACAGCGCGGAATCCTATTGCAATTTATGCTCATTGAACCGGAAAAAAGTATATGGGGAGGCTAAGGTCGGCGTCGATTCTTTTATTGGTGTACCGAATCAATAAGAAGCGTGATGCGGCGCTGTTCTAGCGCGCCGCGATCCCCGTCTTTAATATAAGATCCCAAATCGCACTGTCATTTATTCGTGTGAACGGTTAATAGGTCGGGCATCGAATAAATCACAACATATTTATTGCGTCTCAGGAGAGCGAATTCAATCGGCCGGTGTTTGTGGCGCGGACAATTATTCTGAATACGTTAGTGAGTCGCCATTACGGTTGCTACTATGCAATAAGTTGGTGGGACCTCGGGGGAGAGCCCGACTCATCTGGCATTCCTGCGGACTCATAATTGGAAATTGAAATTTGTTTAGGACTGTGCCGGGCTCTAATTCGATTACTACGAAGCTTGCTGCGCAATCGGCAAACAATAACAATAAATATAAACGCCAGAGGTGAATCAATGTCGTGCAACGGCCACACGTAACTCGATCACCTGCGATTGGACCATTCCACCTTAAATTATGAGACCGATTTGTTTGTTTATTTTTCGTTTGTAAGCCAAGTAATTTTTAAGCCACCGATAATACTAGTTTATCGTAACAAAATTGCAAAATGTTAAGTCATACAAATATAAACAGATAGATACATACTATAATAACACGTTACTAATATTCCGACTCATATTAATATCGCCACGAACGTCTTTGCTGTGTAAATATTACTGCGCGCGGTGCTTCGGTCCCGTGATAATTGTAAAAGGGATATCATGGCAACACTGTACCGTCATTCGGTCGTTACCTGGCGACGTCACGTAGCCACTATCTCTCGGTACACTGGTGCTCCTGGTTTATTGGTTATTATTAAAGTTTCCTCGGCGTGTGTACATCATTTAATCGCGTAGATTAGATTAATTAAAATACACTTTTGTTATGACCATATTAAGTTTATGTCGGTCATGATAACAGTACCGATAAAATACAACTTTTTAGTTCGTCGCGTACAAGAAACACGCAATTCGCTTTATAAAAATATATGTGACGGTCCAAGGTCCATAATATCTTTGGAAATATCAAAGGGTCTGGCAGGTTTATATTCCAGGATTTAACGAGCATTTTGACCTGTCTTACTTCAGATAAGACTTAGACCTATTTCAGCTTAGCTAACTTATTGTAATGTTCACATAAAATATTGTCTTTATGATTTCGTTATTTATTAAAATAGCAAGAACGATCGTAAAATAAAATTAAATCCTGTGAAATTATTCACTTAGGGCGTAGGTGAAACACGTGGTGGTTTATTTTAGGGTGCGTTCAGACTGGCGCCGTGTCGGCGCGTATACGTCCGTTTTTTGTACGAGCGTAGATCGCTGAGCGCGCGCCACATGCTCCACGCGCGTCGCTTACGAGCTGCTCTCGCCGACGACGGAGCCACCCTCGACCCTTCCGCTCGCGGCGGGCACAAAACGAGCGCTTACGCGTGTTTTTTTCTAAATGTCAGCATACTGTGGACCCTAATGGACTATACAGCCTCATCGGGTTTCGTCGCGAGCCAAAGTGCCCCCGCTTAAAGTTACGGGGTTTTAGAGGGTGAAAAAGAGGTTCAGCACCGGACTGAACCTCCGAGATGGTTACGTGACTGGACATTCGTTTGTTTTATTGAAGCTGAAATCATCAATTTTGGCTTATTGCTGGCCACTGATGGATGTAGTTACCCTGATGGGCTACGTCCACAATCTGCGCATACGGGTTGAGGATGGCAGAGAATAGCTTCTGTCCCCGTCTTTGCAGACCTCCATAAGCGACAAAGGCGTTTAGGTGTATCTAGGTAAAACTAAAGGTGGTTCACCGCGTACAGCCCAGCACCGTGATTATTCACTTGTCACGACACACTGTATTCTTATATCTTCCTGGCGCGGACGAAGCTCGAAATGCATCGCGCATACACGCGTGTATATTAAAGCAGGCGTAAAGCGCACCGAAAATATGCCGGTCCGAAAGCGTCCTTAGCGTGCGACCTGAGAGCGCGTGTTCCTGCAGCCGTCTCGATGTATGTGCACGATATCCCCCTTTACCTCGGGACTCGCTCTTCTGCCCGCGAGTATCCCAGCGGAGCAAATAACTCGCAATTTACGCTTTTCAGACCTAGACCAGCTATAAAATTCACGCCTTTTTCAGCGGCGGAGCCACATAAATTACACATGCAATGTGTATAAAATATAAGCCTTTGTATAGACCATCTAACTGGTAATCGTTTGGTCTACGTGTGAAATGCAATAGTGAACACGACGCTTTTATTACAACGCGTCGTACGCGGGCGCCGATCGATGGTCGAAACAGAAGCGAGGGCCACGCGGACGCGGCATATTGGCGATGTCCAAGAATGCCGTCGATACAACACACAGCGACACCATGCCGTTATCAGCCGGCGGTCCGTAGTGCCCGTGCCCCCTAGCCATCACTCACCTAGCTGTATCACTACCCCCGCCGACTAATCACGGAGGATGTGGCATGGACGTGCTATGCATATTTATTATTGCCTCCTTCCAATTCGCAACGTTCGATCCGAGGGACGTGGGTGTTTTTCATTTGCTCGTGTTATTTATTTAGTGGGCGCCAGGTACGCGGGGGCTTAATGTTTGATGAGCTCAGATTCCCTCGTCTCAATGCCCGTACGCCCAATCTGCGGCGGCCCTAGTTCGATCACGTCCCGGTGACTGCCGGAACACAAGGGGAGTCTTCAAGTGAATTAAACTGGATCCACGCGTGACACGTACGGAGCGTGCATACGTCGCGTTGCGGGTTCAATCTCGCCGAGCTGGCGGGTAGCATAAGTGTTATATGAATATTTAATTATGAATTATATAACCGGATCCAACAAATTTCCGAGGCGGAGAGCGAGTGTGAACGTTATTACAACCGCAACAAACAATTCGCGTCCGAGCGGTGCGGCGGGGCGGCTTCATAAAACACGATTACACGCACCTCCCGCAAGCTGTAATTAAAACTTCTCTGGCGAAAAGAAGAACCAATAAAACATCGTATTTCTTTATCCGTAACAGTAGTACTCGTGTGCGTCCGCGGCACCACTCGAACGGGTTAGGAAACGAGTGGGGCCAAGTGTAAACGAATATTTTTTTTTTTATTTCGCGCGAATTAAATTCCGGACGAATACTAATGTTGTTTAACCGGGGAATTCTTGTGCACTTTGATAGGGGAGGTCGGGTTAATTAAATATTCCCGGGTTCATTTTCGCGAAATTATTTGATCTCGGGCCGACGCGAGCCCAATTCGGCGCAATTCATTTGCCAAGATCGCTGACTTAATTTCATTTTATTTTCGTACACGAAGATACCAGTTTTGACGTTGGCGCGGCGTCGGGTAGAGCTTTATTTGTACAAGAACTACATAAGCGCGGTAGGGAACTTTATTGCTGTCCGATCGCGCTTCTTCGCTTTGCGAGCTGGATCGCGCGCGGCGGAGCGCTCTGGAGGGCGGCGCCACGACTACATTGCGCGAATTACTGTACAAGTGCAAAATGAAAAAAATAACTCGTTAAGCTGAAATCACACTTCAAACTTCAGGAAATAATTATATGACTCTTACAGTACTAGTTAACAAATATATGTGTTAAATAACAGACGTAGCATTTATGACATCATGAGTTAAAACGAACGTGTAAGGATTGATAGCCCTTACCTAATAATTTATCAAGATAGTTGAATGTATTTACGTTAATATAGTTTATCGAAACATTTTAAGGAATTGAATTTTTTTTTATAAAAATAATTTTATGTGCTCACTATTCGAGACATTATTATAACCACGAGCTGTGAAGCAAAGCTTATTCTACGGCCGTAATTAATAGTTTAAGACATAAGCTAGAGCTCCGTTCTCAGGAGGTACTTTCATTACAACACCCGCTAAGTTACGACCGGTAGGCACTGCCTAAGCAAACGCAGATGATTTATAATCCTCGAGTGCATACGACAGCCTGCATAATTTAATAATTAACACACGCCCTTGATTAAAATTTTGCTATAACGCATTAGTAGCGCCGAAGGGCGTAGGGCAAGGAAATTAAACGACCCATAATAATTTCGTTATGCCAGTACCATGATTAAAATCTTGCAATTAATTAAGAAAAGTTTCACTCGTGCATAGAGGGGGGCCGTCTACGGGAGGTTAATAGCAGAAACAGGTAATCAATTTGGAAACTTAACGTTTGATGTTCGCGGACGAGTCAACAAATGAGTCAACAAAAACGCTAAACATTTCTCGGAGCAATGGAAACGGTAGCTAATTACATTCCAAGTTTTCACTGATAATTGCAGTGTTTATCTTAAAGAAGCGCAGGTAATGTAACAAATGTTTTAAAACAGTCTCTAACTCTGAATATCCTGTACGTTATTATACTAAAATATTACATTTATCGGCTGTCGGACCTTCTAAAAAAGGTAACTTTACATATTATTAAAAGCGTTCACCTATAGTTATTCGATTCGTCTATATTTGGAATGACCTGGGCATTCTGCTCCATGTCACGTTAGCTTACATGCGGTCAAGCCTATTGTAACATTCACATTTTTTATTTAAAACTAACATTTTATTACAGATTCATATTAAGGCCACGTGTACAAAAACAATTCCTTCACTTCATTCAATTATCATCAGCGTCACACTTCTCTTCCGGCGCTGGACGTAATCTGCAAAGAGGATTTAATTTAAAATAAGAAATAGAAACTGAACGATTAAAGGTCTCTATAAATTGTAAGCAACCACAGCGTCGATCTTTAAACGTCCTGCAACAAGAGGTCAACGGAACGCGCCAATTAAAGTTACGCCAACGCGGCGGGAAAACTTAGCGGCGTCGACGCGCGCGGAGACGGAAAATGAACTGGAGAAATCGGAACAAGAGTTGAGCGAGCGCATCGCAGCCGCCGGTTTCAGCGCGACGACTGAAACCTTCGCTCGGAGGTGGTGAACTCCGCCGCCGACAGTTGTCGCAGTGCGAACGGGGTGCCGACGTGAGCCATAGCTCGACGTGCATCGGTGTGCCGTGATTAGGGGACTTACAAGTCTCGCTGCGTGCGCAATGATTCTGTTCTCCCTTCTAATTAACCACGTGAATTACAGGAGGGTAGGTCTGAGAATTTCGTATAGCCACATAATGGTATCACGTTGATGTTTTATAGACGTGCGTGTGCGTGACTCATTCTATTTTCTTCGAAAGTGAAAATGAATCTATAGATTTTCTATTGGAAGCTCGAAGTCTCAATTCGCGCCCGGCGTATGGCAATAGGCTCATCATTTTTTGCATAGCGATACGTGAACGTAAGTGGGTGAAACGCGGGAGTGGACTACATTCCTCTACCTGTCTCTTCGGGGATTACATGCGCGATGTTACAAACTCTTAGGACTGCTTCTGGTAATACTTCACGTTCAATCACAAAAGTTGCTTAAATTGTATCACTGTAGACGTAACAATTACAAATATTTAGAATACTTTGACTGAGTAAGTACTCACCACCTATTACATAGTGGGAATCGTGGGAATGTCCTGCATTCCTCTGCCTACCCCTGCGGGGATTACAGGCGTGAAGTTACGTTACGTTTGACTGAGTAATGGTTCTTGTTGTCTTTTGTTAATGTTTCGAGTACATAATACGATTGAATAGATTTAGCACAAGTTGGATTTAGTCGGAGATCTATTGTTCAGTTTCACTTTCTACTTTGATTCATGTCATTGTTCTTAAGTCTTTTAGTCTGTATTAGATATAAGCTTCCAAGTATTATACGGCACGGTGTTCTAGATTAAAATATTTACTTCGATCTACATACATATCTAGCGCATGACAGTATCTAATTTCCTAAACTATATATGGAGTAATAAAATAATAATGACGTATTATTTATTATTCGGAGTCATGTTAAGCATTGGAAGACAAGATCGTAGCATAACTTGTTGACATTCAAGAGAGACAAGTAGACGTTAGCTGAAGATACTAAAAACGGAGATCGGTTCGAGCTCAAAACTACACCACTGACTGACCACTTGGTACGGCGAAGTCTGTCAACCAGCGCTTGATGGTCGACAGCCAGACCATGGCCTCAAGCGATCTCGACAAGTGGAAAGATGAAAGGCATTATGATATCGACCAATTCTGTGCAATCGACGACTAGGTATAGCGTTACATGGTAATTATATAATACTTCTCGCCAAGAAATAACGAGGAATAATAATTTATCATTAAATTTTCAGAACGCACATAAAATTTTGAAATGAATAGATAGCAATCCGTTTTAGTTACTTTAAGGTAACCGTTTCATTGCCAACGATTAGCGAGTGTTTCGTTGACATTAGTAAAGGCAAAAGCGTTTTTTGTGCCTTTTTTGGATATTTAGTGTTGAATTTTATTATAGGAAAATGCAACACCAATACATTTATTACTAATACGTTATTGAATACATATAAAAAGCATAACCAACGAAGTTACTAAGATTCAGAAGATATAATATGATTTGAAGCCAGTTTTTTAAGATCATTATCAGTGGGAAACTTCAATTTTGAGCCTAATCATTTCACAATCATTACATTCACTTTGCACGTTTGCAACGAATAGCAGGTATTTTCGACAGTTATTTGATCTCCCGGTAACGAGTAAGCAGGTAACAAGTGAACAGCAAATCTGTGTCATATAAACTCGCATCCAATATTATATCGCCGTCGGTCGTCAAGCGGGAAGCGTCTCGTTCTCGGCGCTGGGACGCTTGAATTATAAATGCGCGCGGCTCGCCGTGTTACGCCGTCACTCGTGTGATTTTGAGACAATCTGATTTTGTGTTTTCCCCATTTTGGTCGCTGAATTTTTTATAACATCTCTCCTCTCGATAGGGGCGCGTCTAATGTTGGCGCGGCGATACCTCAGCGGCTCTGTGCATGATTTGCAACTGTTTAATCCGAGAGTCAAGGTAACAGACACGAAAGCGGTTTTTTATTTTATAGGGGATGTGGGCAATTGTAGTATAATCTTTTAATATACTGCTAAAATATCGATGTTATGACGAATACACTTACCATAGAAATGTATGTGCAAAAAGTTATATTGTCAACATAAAGGATCTTATGAAACAATAAAAAGTAAACATAAATCGTTCAAGAAAACCGTCGGAGTGCGGTAAAGTATGAGCAAAACAAAAATCTATGAGCATCGAAAATCTAGGTCGCCACTCTATTATTTTCAAATATTTGAACGTTGAAACTGTGTTATATATTTGAAGAGGCACTCAGCCCTCCCGAGTCCGGATAACGGGATTTAGTGCAATCAAGTGAGAAGGGGTCGAAAGTTTTCAATACCTGTTTATTTGTAACGCGCTTTGATCTTTTTCACATAGGTCGGCCATTGTGACGTTTTGAATGTCGTTTTACGTTCGGATACGCGCTCAGGCAAAAGGTCACTGTATATTGATTCTGCTTAAATATTTCTTTCTTACGTCAATTGTATTGTTGTACAAATAATTTTAGTATTTTTTAAGTTCTTTACGGAGTTATTTCATGTTTACGGTTCGAAGCGAGATCCATGTATTCCGGAGTACTGAGTTTATTAAATGTAGTTCTAATTGAAACATATTTAAAATGTACAAAGTTATTAAAGAAAATGGTTATTATGAAGTGACGATAACAGCTTTTAAACAATCTTAGTTGAAACTAGAAATTTTAATTGCAGATGAGCGGAATTCGGTTCAATGAACTGTAAAATGGTTCATTGGTCATGGTCATGGTGTATGCAGAGAGCATGACATGCTGAATATGATCTTCTGCGCCTGATCTACTTGTACAATCATCACGATTATTCTTCATAATTTAAATGAAAACTACACAGCGTTTAAATTCCTTATAACTAAAGAATTTCGTTATAATAGGGTACATACGTTAAAACGCTTTGCAAATTCAAGTAACGCAAGGGCGGATTTAATTACAACAGCACGCGAAATCGAATTTGCACGTTCCCATGTCGCGGTCATTTATTGGCATGAAACTGGTGCGGACGGAACAATAAAGAATGTTCAACTGCGTTTCTATGCGGGAGAGAACGAGCGCGCACAATGGCCGCCGGGCCGGTGGTCAGCGGTGCCCGCGCCGCCCCGTCGGCGGCGGTCGCTCGCCGCGGGTTATCGATGGCGAAATCTTGCGTTGGCATAATTGAAACGGACATTTTCATGTGAATTAACACGTGGGCGAAAGTAAAAAAGCCCCAAGGCCCAGGGCCGGTGAGTGGCGGCCAGGGCAGGTGCGTCCAGCGGAGCGCTTTCGAGGACTGTTGGATGGAATAATAAACTCACTCGGCTCGGGGACGGCAGTGGGCACTTGCGAAATGTGTTCATTGTCTGAATTTTGAGTTTATATATATTTTTCAAATTATTGTGACAATGAGATCCTTGTGGAGCTAACAAAGATGTTACGATATCGAAATATGGAGACTTAATATACTTATATGAAATATCTCTAGATCTCTACTATGCAATGATACTATAATGCGTTGTATCAACTACATAGTTGCTATTATTAGTTAATAAATGTGAATACTGCCTTGGTTATAGTTATAGATTATAATATAAAAACACAATGTTCTAGTCATCTCAACACAACATTTTAAACCAAAAAGACACTTGACTGTTGCTTAAATATTCAAAATATAATCGAGCCAATAGACAAAAAACAATGGCATGCACAAACCGTGCGACGTAATATTAGTATTGATGTCGCCGTACTTGTATCGATAGGTCGACACGCGGTGGTAACGAGCGTGTCGGGCGCAGCCCCGACGTGGACGAACAGGGCCGGTAATAAACGAGCCCGCATGAACCTCCGAATCGCTGACCGCGTCGGACCTATGCCCTTTGTCTGTATCCGGCCACAAATTGTTTGAGAAATAAAATAAAATCTAATTTGCCGCTTTGCTACGTTTATGGGGAACTGTTTTACGAGTGCCGCTGACTACAGTATTGTTTGCCTTCAATACAGTTTGTGGGCTCGAGAAATATCTCAGGACGAGAGCGGCGCCGCATAAAAACTTTATACCCTCTCGCCTTTACTCCTTAAGGTTGGAAAGTTTTTGCTTATAAACGACAAATTAATTTATATCGTCAACCGTTTAGTATTTTTAGTGCTAAATACTTCTTGGATGGACGAATTGGACTTATAAAATTAGGATAGGCTGTTTGGGCACAAGACAATGCAACTAGTCAATAGTTAGCAATGCCAATTCAATTGACCTCTAGTAGATTTTAAACTTTAGCTGAAATAGAACGCAGGCGATTATAAGTTTATTGCTAAGACTTTTTCTGGTTATTCAAAACCAGTTATCAAAATTATAAAATCGATATAATTTTCAGAGGACATGTACATGTAGGAAAATTCCTGACGTATTGTACCCTAATATTTGGTATAAATGTAATATATGAATGGCTGCTCGGAAGTGGCACTCGAAGCCACTCGACCTCGTATCTCTTATTTATGTTCATTACATTCGTTCCACCACCACTCACATGCATTACTGGACAATAGAAATTGGGAACATATTCGAAGATAATACTGTTACCCCGGCAGAGGGTCAGGGAAACGCATTGCGCACACACAAATAGAAAAATGGCCGTTGGCAAGCTGCAAAATGTCCCAAAAATACATTAGTCGCATTAGAAACGCCGTTAAGGGCGCCCCGATAACAATTAGGGTGGTTCTAAGGTCTTAAGGGGAATTAACGGCCCATACCCAGTTAGCACTGCTTTAGAGAGAACTGAGGTTTGGCGAATGGAAACAAAAAAAATTAATCCCATTTGTAAACGACATTGAGTAGGCAAAGCGAACAGGATTAAATACAAATCTTTTAATAGGTGAAACTGATTTTGATATATTTTCACAAGACAATTGTTTTGAGAATAAACAAAATAAAATGAGGACGTGTATTTTGATGTCAATTTTAAAGATTGAAGTGAAAAGCAAGATACTTTTCCATACATTGAGTCAAAACAACATAATACGTTCATATGGAAAGAACGAAAACAAAGTTTGTAAAAGGTTAGGGCAACGTGGCTAACGATGCCATCAAATGCGGCGAAATTCATTCATAATAAACACGGGGCAGAGATAAAAGGTATGAAAAATGAGACATCAACGCCGAAAAGACGTCGCATAAAGGAGACGCCGAAAATTCTTCTAACCGAAGACGCCAAAGACTCTTACAATATGCATAACTTGTTGAGAGAGTAATCAAAAGACGATATAAAGTGAAGGAGGACACAGCGAAAGGCTAAAAATGTAAACCCTCTCTAAGATTTTCTCCAGCCGAGACTCGCGACCCCTCTGGCGAACTTGCTGTAAGATGGGAAAAATTACTGAGCCCGAGAAACTTTTTTCGATTTGAATTATGAATCCTTATTTTACGCTCCGCCCTGGCGAAGTTTGTTTTACATTGGCCAAGCTCATTCTTTGACACTACACGAATATTAATCCTCTTTAGTGAGTCGACACTTTGTGCAGTAATAAAACATTACTCTAGTATAAATACGTCTGTGGCACAAAAATAAAGCTCACTACGCGGGAATTCTTTTTTATTGGCGAATGTTATTGTTTTCAATAAGTTTGGAAGTGCATCGAAACGAGGAGGCAACGTGTGAAAAAAGGTAGCTTTTTCGATCACGCATCGTTGGATCTCAATGGAATGTTCGATAATTTGTCGATATGCTTGTACTGAAGCGAGTGAACGCAGACTTTAAACGATAAAATGTAAGTGTGATGGGTACAGCGATAGCTTCAAATTGGTGCTTTAAATATATGATTATATATTTTTACGTAACTTACGTAACTTCACGCCTGTAATCCCCGAAGGGGTAGGCAGAGGAATGCAGAAAATTCCCACGATTCACCGGTTACGTTTACGTCCCACTATGTAATAGGTGGTGAG
>DWEI01000632.1:0-20518 GCA_018245875.1 Mysoria ambigua
CTGCCGATCGAGAGGTCCCGGGTTCGATTCCCGGGTCGAACACTATAAAAAAATTGTAATTTAGATTTTCTGGTAGTGGTTCGGAGTATGTATATATGCCTGATGCAAAGCAATTGGCTCACCACCTATTCCATAGTGGGACGTAAACATGACTGGTGAGACGTGGGAGTGTTTTTCATTCCTATGCCTACCTCTTCTGGGATTACAGGCGTGAAGTTACTTCGTTGCAGATAATGTTTTCATTACAGACGTTAACAAGTGCTATTAATTACATATCTTCGTATCGTAATTTATATTCACATTAGACACACGAACACACACACACATACACATTGTTTGGCAAAGAACGCTTAGATTATTCAGCTCTATTTCCATTTGTTTATATTACGTTTTCTTTAGATAGTTTTGCCGGCGAATGCCAAAGTTATTTTCATAATTAAGAATGAAGGTGTGCGCCGAGGTGACGAGCATGCTAATAACACGTCTCTCGTATACATTTCAGGGAGCACAGGATGGCTCTGAAGATAATCAAGAACGTAGAGAAGTACAGAGAGGCTGCAAAGTTAGAAATTAACGTATTAGAAAAATTAGCTGACGTCGATCCGGATTGTAAAAAGTAAGTTGACGCCCGGCCGGGTGCGATGTCGCGCGGCGGCGTCGTCGGGTGACGCGAAATGTAGCAATATTTGACCTTGCGTGTTCGCGCGACGCTGGCGGGCGGCCAGCGCGCCGCCGCCACCGAAATACCGTCCGCGCGGCGCGGCCGCCGCCGCCCGCGGCCGATTTACGGCTCTTTGATATCACAGCGCGACCTTGACTTAGCCGGCGCACATTGTTCTGGAACGTTCCAGAGCCTCCCGTCGTCCGCAGCGAAGCTAACGAGTCGTTCTTTATCATTTCAGCTTATGCGTGAAAATGTTGGACTGGTTCGAGTACCACGGCCACATGTGTATAGCATTCGAAATGCTCGGACAGAGTGTATTTGACTTCCTGGTGAGTACAGCAGCCACACCATTTAATATAAATGTAACGATGAACTCGTAAAGCTTTCTTCCGGCCGCTTGTACTCGGAGGGCCCGCGGCGGCTCCGTGTTTATTTCCACCGGTATGAAACATTTGCGTTGCAGTGTCGACAGCGTGCGCGTGCTGTGATAAAACGATGCACCGCACGTTGTGTTATTATAAATAGAAATAAATTTGAGTAACATATAAAGTGGAACGCAGTAAGGTGATAAATAAACGTCATGTTTATCAAAACATTGTTTGTAAACAGTGTACGTCTTGAAATTTAAAAGCCCTAAGTGTTAAAAATGTTTTTAATTTGAAAACAAAGCTGAAAGATAGCTCATTAATTGTTCCTTATTCTGTTAACTTTGGATGACATAGATTTAAAATTCTCGTTGGGTAAGTGGATCTAGTTACGAGTGCGAGCGGTTCGACTCCTGGGTCGAGTACTGTCGAATTTGTATCCGACGCAACCGCCACAACAAACATCCCAAAACAAAATTATACGCATAATATACAAGTGGACTCGGGCGTTATGTTAACGTATGTTAATGGTACGTAACGCGTGTCCCCGCGCCCGCAGAAGGACAACAACTACCAGCCGTACCCGCTGGAGCAGGTGCGCCACATCTCGTACCAGCTCATCTACAGCGTGCTGTTCCTGCACGACAACAAGCTCACGCACACCGACCTCAAGCCCGAGAACATCCTGTTCGTGGACAGCGACTACGAGGTCGTCAGCGTCTACAGCAGCTCCAAGAAGGTAGCAACTCGGACGCCCGGTCGCTGTCGACCTAACACCGATAGACTGATGGCTCGGCGCCACTAGTGGCATCCTACCCCCGACTGTGCTTCGGCCAATTGGCGGCGCATCTCGCGTGGGGTTAGAATAGTGCATTAGAACGATTTCGACTCCATTAGTTTCTATCGTTTCCTTTTTTTATAGATTTCCATGAGTATTTTTTTCTGCCCATATTCTCAAACTAAACACGTGGATGATAAGACTGAGATAGGCTTGTGTTGAAGATGATGATGATGATGATATTTTCTTACCTTTGATTGAATATTTCGTATGCTAATTAATTATGATAGTTTTAGGTTTATTAGATGCTTCAGTAGTTGCAACTGCTGTGTCTGGACACTGCTATGTTGTGAGGATGTTACTTTTGCATTTTACGGCTGGCTTGGGGTGTAGACAATCCTTATTAGACTGATGACTCCGGAGTCCATATTCAAGCGGCTCGCGCCCCACGGCCGCCGTCGGGCCTCGGCCAGGGGTCCGGCGGCGGCGTGCGAGCAGACTGAGCACTGAGCGCCCGCCCGCAGAAGCACGACCTGCGGCGCGCGCGGCGCAGCGACGTGCGCCTCATCGACTTCGGCAGCGCCACCTTCGACCACGAGCACCACAGCACCATCGTCTCCACGCGCCACTACCGCGCGCCAGAGGTCATCCTGGGTGCGCGCCTCGCCTCTTACAGCGAACAACACAAACACTGAACCGACCAACCAACTAAATTTTTAGTTCAATTAATCCACATGATTACATCATGTGCGTACCCTGTGAGTCAAGTCGACTCCTTCAGCAATGAGAGCTCCTCGTAAGGCGTGCAGGGCTCCTCGCGACGTTTTGCACCACCGTTGTAGCTAGCGATGTTTCAACTTAAAACGCACATTTCTAAAGTGCGCGCTAGGCATTCAACAGGGCTTCCGGAGCGACAAGTTCTACTCCAAACCACAGCCTGTCACTGCCGAGGTCTGAGCTGAGTAAGCCACAGCCTATCTGATACGATGTCTTCTAATAATATTTTGAACGGGCTCAATGGTTTTGAGAACTTGCAAGCACGATTGCCGATAGGTCCTTGGTTCAATGCCCAGGTAGTTATATCCCTGATAGTGGCTCGGAGACTGGTTTGGTATTGTTACGGCTCACCTAACATTAAAACAGATCAAACGTGAGACCGTCCTAAGTTTTCAAGAATTACATGTATAATGTTAGGTTTAAATTACACAAATACATTATACATATACATTTGTAAATTAACATAAAGACATATTAACGTTCTCTTATACATAAAGTTTACTAAGTATTTTATTGTTACTTGTAAACAAGACGATTGAATATAATCGTATAAAATGTGCCGTCGACAGAGCTGGGCTGGTCGCAGCCGTGCGACGTGTGGTCCATAGGCTGCATCATGTTCGAGCTGCACCTGGGCATCACGCTGTTCCAGACGCACGACAACCGCGAGCACCTCGCCATGATGGAGCGCATCCTCGGCCCCATCCCGTACAGGTGCCGCGTCTGTCACTGTATACTTTACTTTAATGTGCGTTAAAAATATAAATGAAAATAATATTTTGCATTTTTTTTCTTTGGTAACAGAATGGCAAGGAAAACAAGGACAAAATATTTTTATCACGGAAAATTGGACTGGGATGATAAATCTTCAGCTGGCAGATACGTCAGAGAAAATTGTAAGCCATTATTGGTAAGTACTTATGAGTATATAATATGAAATATTTGAGTAATTACTAGTAATAAATAAAAAATACTAATTTACCAATTGGATTAAAATTTAGTCTCTCACACTGGAAGCCCAGGTTCAAATCCTGGCGTGCATCTCTGTACAGAACGTGCAATTTAAAGATAAGTATCACTTGCTACAGTGATTGACGAAAACAATTTGAAAAAACACACACCTTATAGTTCATATAAAAATGTTTTCTAAGGCGAGTGAAGTCTACCAAGCCGCTCTCGGCCGTAACTCCCGTCCCAACAGTGGAGCACGTAAAGATGGAGACAGGAAAATTTAGTTCAATATATAAGTTGTAACATGGACCGTGGCACGCGACACGGGCCCCGGCAACGTCCGCTGCCGGCGTTGTGCGATAGTGCGAGTAACCGGGCGCGCTCCGCAGAAGTACATGCAGAGCACCAGCGAGGAGCACCGGCAGCTGTTCGACCTCATCGCGCGCATGCTGGAGTACGAGCCGGCGCAGCGCATCACGCTGCGCGACGCGCTCAAGCACCCCTTCTTCGGCAAGCTGCCGCCGCACCAGCGCCTCGGTACGCGGCTCGCCGCCCAACCGCGTGCTATGAACTAGCTAGCAACCACGCATACGTATAGATCGTCCGGTTTAAAACTGAACGTCCCCTCGGCGTGTTTACGAACACTTGCAAGTTCGGTTTTTCAGATGACACGCGATGACACGTAAATCTTTCATTGGTCGCGTCAGTAAACGTATATAAACAATCAATTTGTTCTGACGACCAGATCTCTCGGCTAACTAGGCGCCACAGAGTGGACGCGTCGTTTTATACAAAACGCGCGATATCGCTATAGTAACTCAATAGATGCACAAATCGCTCGATTAGTTGAGTTCTTAGTTTGAAAGCGAGTCCAAGTTTGCTGTAAAATCGCCCGCACGCAAACATGTATAATTTATTGCAATATTTCCTTTCGTTCACACATTAAAAAAAATTGTAGAGGGGTGTTTATTATTAAACTTGAAGATCTCTGAAGAATAATAAATTTAGTTTTTAATAAATAGCAGTAAATAGTACCACGGCTGGAACGCGATGTGCTCCCGCAATGCGTACAGCCCGGCCCGTGTGACCACTGATGTGATGTGTGTTTCTTTGTTATAGGACACCAGTTCACAAGGTCGTCGTTCATTAGGTCAGATCCTTTTGTCGTTGTTAGATGCTTCAACGAAAGCTTTACTCTGTTTTGTTTCCTTTCGAAGAATCTAGTATGACGTTGATTTGCCGTTTTATTTATTTTTTTCTTCCAACTGTGTTGTCAGTGTGTGGTAATTATTGTGCTTTCGAAATTATGATTTGTCGATTAACAGTTTTTATTTTTGATTTCGGCTTTAGAACTATGACTATTCTTGTTTTTAACATGTGTATATTTTTAGATGTTATTATTTGAAAGTAAATACTTAAGTAACTCGTTCATATAATATTCTCATTTGGATACCTTCGAATGGATAGTTAATATGTTGCTTATGAATCGGAACAAATATAATGTACGTATATGTTAATAACTGCTTTTGTCGTAGAAATAATGTGTAATCCTACTTCTGGTATTAATGCACAGCGCCTGTTTGTTACCAAAGTCTGTGGTTACTTAATTGTAATTTTTTCTCATTACTTAGGATCGACCATAAGTTGTATGTGTACCGCGGCGTGCGCGGCTAACGGTGGTGCGTGTTCGCTTCGCAGGCAGTGACCGGCCGCGCTGCAACGGTGAGAGCTCGGGCTCCCGCGAGCGCTCGCACTCGCTCAGCAGGTGAGCGGCCCCGCGCCGCGCCCGCCGCCCCCCGCGCCGCGCCCCCGCGCCGCGCCCCCGCGCCGCGCCCCGCGCCGCGCCCCCGCCGTCGCCGTTGCGTACTTCTACTGATGTGTCGAGGAATGCCTTACGATCGTCGTAGGCGGCAGTCGCTCCGCCGCGCCTCCTTACTTCATCTAGATCTCTTCGCATTCGCCTCGCACCGTGTAGACAGTCGCTGGTGAGCGCCATCGCCCGGCGCGGTCGCCGAAGTGTCGTGACCCGGCGGCTGCCGGCTCGTCCGGGCCCGGACAGCGAGCGCCCGCGCGCCGCAGGCCCGCCGCGTGTACGACATGAACGTTTCGTAATAAATGAAGTGATAAGTGATATAATTATTTTGTCGAACATTGTAATCTAGGTAATATTTCGTTGTGAATCGGTACTTCTCAATTTGTATTTATAAATAATTACTATTCGAAATAAAGACTGTCAGTCTGAGGAACGCTTTTTGTTTTGTCTGTTTCTGAATAATGTGTGTCAATAAATTCTGTTCATTTGGTTGTATACAATATAATGTATTTTGCATTTCGTCGCTTATCGAACAGACACCACTCAAGTAACTTGATTAGCTTTACAAGGAATTGAAAACTACTGAACAAATGATTATTTTCAAGAATTTATCAATCCATTTCTGTTCAGTGAACTGTTTGTTGATGATAAGTACTTCCGAATGTTAGTGTTCATATTTTACCATAAGGAAAAAAAATCAAATGTTAATAATATCACGTCTTAGCTTTATGCAAAAGTAAAAACTGCCTATTTACAACTTAGTGGTGTTGTTCCATAAGAGACGATTTCTAAAAACTTTGACCACAAACTATTATAAGGAAATGTGTTGTTGTGCTATTGTGTAGTATGTATCAGATCTAATAGCCAAATTACACATTCAGATGGATGATGTGATCATTAAACAAGACAGCTTTCTTCATCTTTGCTTCGTCTCATACTGGGTCTCAATCCCCAAGTTGAATTTAAGTAACTGAGGGCCCTCTTTACCTTAGATAAAGCATACTTCACTGATTCATGGAAGCTATTTACTTTACTGTCACAATTTCAAGTCAGCGACCCAGTGAACAACAAAGCCTATCAGTCTCAGAGTGGCCAAGTTAATTGAGGCTCAAAGTTAAAGACATTGGTTTTGATTTGTTAAGATATAAAGATTACCAGTAGCAGTAACACAATAAATTCGTGAACTAGTAGTGCAAATGTAGCTATATCTATCTATCTATAGACATTCAACTCCAAACCACTTCTTACAGAGCTCTGAACATATTTCCAAAGCCTTCAAAAGTTCAAAACTTGACTGAAAACTTCTAGACATAGAAGCCTATAGCACCACCGTTACACTCTCTTGTTAGTCTATCACTGGTACTATCACCACCTGAACTCAAAATAACTAAATCTATAAGCTATCTTACATACACCAAAATAATATAAAGCTCCTTTTGTATTTCACCTGGAAAACAAGCAATATTGCCACCTTACGATAAGCGCTCAGCCTGTGGACATGAGCAGCACCCGAGGAGAAGCCAATGTGTTGCTGACTTTGAAGGAGAGCTTCACTTTAGTCATCGTAGTCATTGATCGTGTTGGCTGCAAGTGTGACTGGCGATCGGGAGGTCTCCGGTTCGATTCCATAGTTGGGCACTACAAAATTTTTCTAATTTAGATTTCCTATTAGTGGCGCGGAGTCTGGACATGTGCCCACTCATTAGACTTGAATGTACACCAGTTGTGGAATGCAATAACTATGCGTGTTCGCAGAGATTTTGTTCTTTACATAGCAGTTTAACAACCAGTTTTGCTGTTGTATTGCGTCCTAAATTGTTGCGATCCAAGAAGGTATCAATATGTACGTATATAAGTATCTATCTTATGATGACTAAGAATTGTAACAGATTAGGTATTTTACTTTTACAAGGAGAAAAGTGGAAACTAAAATTATTCTAGAATGGTCTATTCATAGATTGACACACTCACAAGATGCATTCTTTGCATTTTTGATTTTGTCTTCATTGGATAAGGACATCTTCGATCCAATATTTTTAAAAGCCTTTGAACTGTTTGAACCTAATAAGATATTATTATTTGACATATTGACTGACAAATTACGTTTTTCAAAAGTCATCTGTGTAAATATCCTAAAAATGCCAACATTCCTTAATCGTAAAAAAGTATTTATACTATACTTTGGCCTTTCGCCTGAAAAGATCATTTAAATTTAGCACGCTAAAATTTTACCATTAGAAATTTTGTTTATTTCATTTCCTACAAGCATAGGTACAATAGGGCATTTGACTTATATTAGAAAATTGGTTTAAGTTATTCTTTGTCCCATTATATGCACACTGTATTAATATTTCTTGAATATATGTCGTATTTTCAATTAAAACAATAGCCATCGTTTAAATACCTAAAATCCCGCCATCAACGCAGTTTCGTAATGGCTTCCGTCATATGATAACTTCACAGTTATCATATGACGTCACCCTTATAAACGTATTCAGCAGTATAGCTGTAATGATCACTGAGATGTTTAGTGGCTTATTGTATAAAATAGTGTACAAATGGTATCTAGTTACACAATGTACAAATACCTATATTAAAAGTCCACAAAACAATTCGTTTTTGTTCCAACGGACCTAAGAAACCATAAGAACGTTATATCCCATTCAAATATGTTTATCCCATTATTATTGAAATGAATTGAATTGCAGACCTGTTAAAGCAAGAAATTTCACTTTCATTTTATAAATTTAGTAACCTAAAATGAGATTTTATAAACATATATCTCGGTAGTCATTCGAAAAGGTTCGTGTGTATTCAAATATTTTTAAGAGATGTTTCCTTTACTGTTTTTACGATTGTGTCTTCCGTAGCATAAGAATATTGCATTGTTTTTGAAGAAAAGAGCTATTTATGATAGCTCTTTTCTTCAAAAACAATACGAATACAATATAAACCATATTTTTAGGTACGTTGCCTACTGCCATCAACCTTTACGAAATAACCTATCATTTTCAGATCAAAAAAATCACAGAACTCTTAGATTATTATTAGATATCAAATTTACATCAGACGTACAATGATCTGTAGTGTTTACTCGCGGATGACGTCATCAACATAACAAGCAATCACAGGAGACGTTCCTGTTGTCGATTACATTTAGAAAAATATTGTATTCTTCATTTTTTTACAAAGAAATTAACTAATTTTACTCATTTTTTTAAGGAACACCTTTTTAAGCCATTAATTAACAAAATGATTACAATTCGTAGCATATTTTTAGTGTTGTCAAATACTCTATTGACAAATAGCCCTTGCAGCATTTTGATAACAGTCGCTGGAATTACCATAAGTATGAAATTAAAACAACATGTTTTACATTCAGACATTTATTCATAATTTATTCATATTATTAGCGTTAGGAAACAGAAAATTTGGACAAAAGATGTTAAATAACAATAAATAAGAAATAAATTCTTCACGTCAATATTAATTCAATAGACGTAGAAAACGTTCAAAAATCCAATCCGATATATATATCACGATGAATACCTTAATAGTATTTTTATACCTTTACTGACCAAAATAATGACACAATATAAATATTAAGTATCTACAATTTATTTCACTTTCAGTTTATAAATTATCTTCTTGGAATGTGTTAATACATGTACACAAACAAAGTCTCTGGCATGATGCAAACAACGCATATAGAATAAATTAATAAATCGATTGTTTAAATTATTGAACTATTAATACCTAGAGATATAAAACATGACATATGGAGCCTCAAAATATACAGACCGATACAGTACAATTGTCAGTAGATAATTAGTTCGTCGATCTCCAAATCAACTTAAGCGATATCTCTTACAACAGTAGTAAAAATCAGTAAAACATTGCTAAAACTTCAACCATTACGTCTATATTAAGTACACATTACAATTAAAGAGATTACACAAATTTTAAATTTCACCACGTTTAAAATTGTAAATTTATAATGGAATATATTTCGACGGATATTAGTTTTTTTTTATTTATAATAATACGATTAAATGGACATATAATTTATTTCTAAAAGCTTAAGCCGTTATTTATTTATTATTTTTGGACACAATTCATTAACTACGCGATGTTGAGATGGTAGCTTCTTTACATCGCAACAATAATTTCAATAAATACTTGTAATATTTGGGATTAACTAATGACTTCATAGTCGTCGATACAAATACCAGTGGCCAATAGACAAATTAGAATTTCACTTTAGCCATATTTGAGTTGGTACTAATTAACCCTTGCTTAAACCAAGGTCATTAGTGTTGTAAATCAACATGCTGCTGGCAATGGATGCCGCTGGAGACGAGCCTGAACGCAAATGACCTGCCGAACTATCCTATTACATTCTCAACGTTCACGTTCGATTCTACGCCGGTAAAAAGCTTCATCACCATCCGATATCGATAGGGCAATACTAACGCAGTGCAAGGTTTTAGCAGATAATGATAATCATGGTAAAAGTGTAAATAAATGCTTTACTCATAACGAACTTGTATCTGATATACGATAAACGTATAAGTTGTAACCATATGAACAGTAGCTAAGTGGAGGCATGTTGCGGGTGGGCGGGGGCGGGGGCGGGGCGCGGCTACACCGCCAGCGCGCGCGGCTCGTCGTCGGGCCAGCAGTAGCGCGGCGGCAGCGCGGCGTCGTAGCGCGCGTCGTACATCTGCGCGCGGATGAAGGCCTCGGTGTCCAGCGGCGCCGGGTGCAGCGATGCCTTGCCTGCGCGTGTTAGATACATTAAATATATATTTATTAACCCGGGAGTGTTCTGCATTCCTCTGTCTACCTCTTCGGGGATTACAGGAGTGAAGTTATGTTGTTCTTTATATTTAATAAAATTATTATTACGTTTAATAATTCAAATAAATAATTTTATTACTTAAAATAATGTGACATTCATATTGGCGTTACGGTAACTGGTGAATAATATAATAATATTTGCGTTATTACTGTGAAAAAAAAAACCAGTAACGAGTGACGCTACTGCGCTCGAGGCGCTGGTTTCCCGCCAAAAATTAAGATAACGTTATTTCAATTTTACTTACTGTTTGTACTTATTCTATTTTATAAATGTAGCGTTATTATAAGTAATGTTATCATGCTTTTTTATGCCCCATTCATTGTATTATAATATATGTAATGTATAAAATTAACGTAAAGAAAATTTTTCAATGAGCAGGAACAGATTGACTTACCAGTTTTATACGCATGCTCGACGACTTTCTTGGCTATTTGTACGGAACAATTCTGGATGTCTTCGAGTGGAGGGTACAGGCTGCCGTGGTCCAAGTTATCCTGTGACACGATTTCTGCCAAAGCCTGGAAAATGAAGATGCATTTAAATACAAGACGCATTAAAGTCAATCTGTGTCGCGGCTGATGTTGAATCTGTGCTTTGGTGGACATTTGTTACAACATTTTTTTTTGTCATATATTTTGTCATCTGTTTTTTCTTTCAACTTAAACATAGATGTTTAGATAGGGTGATGCGTACCTTAAACATACCTTTCAATGAACACTTTCTAATCGACGTGGGTCCGGGCTAGTTGGCCAGAGACCTACCTCAGCAGCCAACAGCATGAAGTCCTCCGAGATGTCGATGATGCCAGCGCAAATGATGCCCAGAGCGAGTCCGGGGAAGATGTACGCGTTGTTCCCTTGTCCGGGGCGCAGGAGCCTGCCGTCCTTGGTGCGGTAGTCCGGGAACGGCGACCCCGACGCGAATATCGCTCTCTCCTGTCCGCCAGTTACATGAATCGTAAACTTTCTGTCTTGTTTACTTTCATAAAAAATGATGTTAATTAGGTGCAGTAGTACGGTTATTATTATTCTCCTTAAATAAAATCATGTATAATATAATTATTGCAATAGTGAAGTGTCCGTCCACTTTATTATAATCACGTCTTAATATTCATTTATAGCATTCTATGAGCTCGTTAAGTAACTAAAAATCTGCATTCAAAATATGACAATAAAGCCATCGATTATTTTAGAAAATAAAAATGTTAATTTCCAAATAGCTACATAATAATTATTTAATGGTGTCACATGCAGTATGTCAGTTTGTAAGCAGAGCGGGACGCAGCAGAATGCTCCTGACGCTTGTAACTGCCATCCCTTACTACAGCGGCGGCCTCGCGGTGGGGCGCGCGTGGGCGTCGCTCCAGTACTCCTGAGGTGGCTCTCCGGGTCGAGACCGCTGGACTCGACCATCTTGGATTTTTTAGCTATCGGCTCAGTAGCGGCTCGGAGGCCGGATTGGCGCCGGCGCCTGGCCACAGCACGCGCCCTACGCACGTACGTCGGTGTTGGCGTAGGCGTCCTCGGCCGAGCACTCGGCCTTGCTGGTGGGGTTGGACAGCGCGAACACCACGGGCCGCGCGTTGAGCTCGCCCATCAGCCGCAGGATCTCCGGCGTGAAGGCGCCGGCGACGGCCGCCGCGCCTGCGCACGCGGCGCCCGTTACGACTCGCCGACACGACCGATCGCGGTCGACATGTTTCGGTCACTTCTAACAGGTTGTATTTAAGTGAAAAATGACCCAAGATTTTAGTTTTCAGTTGCGTAGACCAAAACATTTAAGGGTCAACAGATGAAACAATCCAAAAAAATAGCGGGAAAAAAATTCGAAGATTTTTTCAAGTATTCTTTTTCTGGCAACTTTCTTAATATTTTTTGTAGTTAAACGCCCTTATGGATAAAATAGGCCGTTTTATTTAGCTTTTATTTTCTTTTGTACAATTTCTGTGCGTCCATTTCTCGCAGTTATTGATTGAATTTTAAATGATAAAGGACTAGTTTTTTCGAAATTGTCGATATCTGTGGAATGTGGATGTTGAACTTTATTACAAATAATTGATAAAATGAAGTCTGAACTATAATAATAAACTACAAATAGGTCAACCAAGTACTTACTTTATTATAACGCTAATTCCTATTCCACGTGCGGGGAATTTTATCATTATAGATACTAAGAAATAACTAGAGATAATCTAAGCATAACATCACAATGACGACGAAGTAAGGAGGATGGTTCACCAATGAGCACGGAGGGCTTGGCCGCGCGCACGACGTCCAGCAGCGAGCGCACGGGCGCGTGCGCCTGCGCGAAGCGCTCCTTGTGCGCGCTCAGGCCGCCCTCGGGCCGCGCGCGCACGATGAGCCCCTTCGAGTCCACCATCCAGATGCGCGCGCGCGCCTCCGCGTCGTCCGTGCCCTCCGCGCACATCGCCATCACGCACAGCTCCGCGATGCCCAGCGCCGCCTTCGTTTTGTTTTCATATTAAATATCATTTTTATCGCAAGAATGTCGTCACACATAGATGGTTAGAGATCTTGCAGTTTAAAAATGAATGCCCCTCCACAAAACTATTTTTTTCAACACATCGTGTGAACGAAAGTAAATATTGCAACATTTCACTTGTGTGCGTGCGGCGATTTAAACTCCGTAATTACAGATTTTAAAAATTTTAATAATACGAATAATGGCAACAATTATTTTTTTTATCTAAACAAATATTCTAAAGCGAAATGCCTTTCTCTCGTGACCGACTCAACAACGGAAGTCGACACCACCTTCGCTACTATAGTGTCGCGCTAATGTACGCAAGCAGTGGAGAGCAATGACGTCCCACCTCCCCCGCCCCCTGGAACACGATCACGTTGTCGGACAGCCGCTTGCCGGTGATGCGCAGGCTGGCCAGCAGCCCCGCCACGGCCACGGCCGCGGTGCCCTGGATGTCGTCGTTGAACGTGCAGTACCTGCCACCAGCACCGCCCACGTCACCCACGACCACGCAGCAACCAGACGCACCCCGCGCTGTATCTCGCGATACGGCGTCGGGTGCGTCTGCCGAACGGGCGTCCTTCGAACATATTTACGGTTCGCTTCCAAGGCAGCGTTAAAGAGTTTCTTCATGACAAAAAACGCATCGGTAATTTGGCAGATGTCTGTAAGCGACTTTCACCAGTTAGGTACTATCAGCTAGGCAAACTGCCTGTTTGCCACACCTAAAGAATAAAATTGGCAGGCATAAAAAGACAAAATAGGAATTACAATCTGGCATAACAGTGGCCTCTAAGACAGGGCGATGCCGCCTACAATGTGATCGATACAAAACTCACCTTCCGCGGTACTTCTCGAGCAGGCGGAAAGCGTTCGCGTTGGCGAAGTCTTCGAACTGGATGAGGCAGTTCTGGCCGAAGCGGCGCACCACCGCCTGCATGAACTCGTCGAGGAACTCGTCGTAGGCGGCGCCGCGGGTGCGCCTCTGCCTCAGCCCGATGTACAGCGGGTCGTCCAGCATCGACTGCGTGTTGGTCCCCACGTCTACGCAATCACAGACAGAAGACACTGAGGCTGCACGACCTACGTTAGGCTTTTATATTGTTATAGTTACATTTCTTTGATAGCTATTATACTAATGGTGTTTTGGCTTTCCTTCCAAATTCCCATTACCACTTACCCAAGGTAATGGGCAGGCACTGGTGCGGCTTGATGCCGGCGAGCGCGGTGTAGAGCGCCAGCTTGCCCACGGGGATGCCCATGCCGCACGCGCCCAGGTCGCCCAGCCCCAGGATGCGCTCTCCGTCCGTCACCACGATGGCTCGCACGTCCGTCTCCGGCCTGCACACGCATCACCACAAGTTTGGGAGACTACGCTATAGGATTGGAACACTACCGTAAAATTACGGTAAAGAGAGGACGACAAAAGTTTTCGAGATCATGACAATAAATTACTACATGTCCATTATGTCCATACTGTATAGGTGCTTATTCACGTATTTACATTATCAGATACACTATATTGATGTAACGAATGTGATTTACTGATCGCGAACGCGAATGCTTATTTGCTATTGACATTCGCGAATGCGAATGCGAATATTCAATTTTTGATAGAAAATTGATAATGTGATCACTAGGTTGTTCCTTTTTGTTGTATTAAAAACATAAGAAATAAATGGATTATAATTTTATTAATTTAAATCTTCTTATACTAATAAAATATTCGCAAAAGTTTTGCGAATGCGAATATTTAAAAATATGCTAATATTCGTTACAACTCTTAATACACTGTACATATAATTTTCAAAAATACTCAATATTGCCGCACCAGGTCTTATTCGAAATAATATCATCACGTTTAAGGAAAATAAATCATATGTACATGGGAAAAAATTATTACACATAGTCGCGCTACTAATTTTGCCATGTAATCTTTCATCATAGTATTTTATGCGGTGACGTAGCCCAAGGTCATATTCGGCATAGGAAATTTGCCGACCGAATATGAACGGAGACGTGAGTCATAGCGGAATATTGAAAGCAAAATGACTTGAGAAAATACGTAAGGCAGTGACTTAACAATTTCAGACCTCACGCAAAAATACAACCTTATTTGACATACGATAGCCATTAGTAGCCTTGACGAAGATTACAGTTAATTATATCTTCAACTTTTGGCAACCAAATGTTGTACAAGGTACAATAATCGATCTTATATTTTAAAAATATATGTCATTTAAGATATGTTTGAGACAAGTTGATATGATAACATGATATGAATGGATATGATTTTTAACTATTTTAAAAATCTTCAACAATATTAATGGTTAACAGAGGGTTATTGTGCATAATCTTTTGACCTATTTAATCCGCAAGGGACGTGACATGAAGATATGTATGTATTTACTTTGATCTACACGGTTATATTTACATACTTGGCTGGGTTAGGCAGACCTTGAACTACGATTAGCCAGTAACTTTTCGGCAAATATCTTAGACTTAATGACTGTGCCAGTTCTCACCAGTTCTTCAGGATGTCGTACACGTGCCCCTTGTCGTGGATGGTGACGAAGAGGCCGCGCGGGCGCCGGTACACCAGCCCGTACTTCTGGCACGCGAGCCCCACCGTCGGCGTGTACACGATGGGCATCATGTCCGCGACGTTCTCGCCCACGAACCGGTAGAACAGGTGTTCGTTGCGGTCCTGGCCGGTGTGATCGTTCATTATACACAGTATACTTAATATTACAATTATAAATGCAATCGGAGCAAATGGACAGCTGGAGTTTTCACTCGAATCTTTCATTACGTACATTTACAGATCATAGGACCGTGTGTGTGATATTTAATCGATCGATAACTGAGACCATTTTATTCAGTTACTAACAACAATACTGAAAAACTTCCATTGTTCACACGTACAGAAAGGAAAATAAGAAATATGTAAATGTACTTTGATTAACAACTGTCACATTTATCGCGGGAATCACACACGAGTACAATGAATACAAGATGTTTAAAAATGTTTTACAGAAACAATCAACATTGCGTTGATAGTATGACGCATTTGAACACAGTCGTCAACTAGGACAAGCAATGTGTACCGAAATGTGAATCGATATATAACAAAATGAAAATCTATTCCAAGTCATTTGTACTTGCCACGTAACGCTGGTTGAATCACTGTTAACATTAGCTAGGTAGGCTAGAATTAGCCTAAACACATTTATACATTATATTTGAGTATGTAGATTCGACGCTTCGCGATCTTGGCTGTTCCGAATGGTTTCAATTTACGTTGGTTATTATTCTCAGTCATCACGCTAACAAAACAAGCGTAAACATAAACTTCTGAAATCAGGTACGCAATCTAATCGCTCCGGTAAAAATAAATAACGTTCATAATACCTTTCTTTGATAACCTGACAGCGTTCTATCGGCAAGTGAGAGAAAATTGTAGACAAAGTGTAAGCTCATGCAATGCAATGCATTACTAATATGCTGGATTGATTAACAGTAAAAGCCAATCGGCCGATAGATAAATTTACCAGTTCTGTAAATATAGTCTATGAAAATATTTTTTATAACTGTGTAGTTATGGAAATATTTTTATAACTTAACGTGCGAATTCGTAAAATATAAATAATAATAAAATTTAAATTTCGAATAAGTAACAAACAACCAACGAGCCAGTCTGTATACAATCTATATATCGCTTTGTGATACTTACAAGCAACCCCATGAGGTAGATATATTTATTGAGCGGGTCCTCGTAACGCTCGATAGACAGCTTGCACAGCTCCACCTGCTCCTCCTGGCTCTTGACCCTGGCGGGCAGGAGGCCGTGGATTCCAAGCGCTTGCCGCTCGTCGATGGAGAAGGCCATGCCCTGAGAACATTGAAAAAAAAATACTATTTAATTATATATTACATACAAATAAGGAGAACGAACAATCTTATGAAGTGAAGTGTTATGAAATTGTTCTATATTATGTAACATATTATGTACCTGTTTTATATTATGTATTTTTTTAGACTACAGCTCTAACGCTTCCCCATTCTAAAAGCATATCCGCGTTAAACAGTATAACGTCAACACGATTTATGACGATGAAGAAGATGATTCGATAATTGTTAGTTTTTCTATACGAATATATGTTTTCAATAACAAACAGACTAAACGTCACCGTAGTAAACAAATACCCACGTAACAAATTGACGTACCCGTGAACTTGAATATTTACGCGATTTAATTAACATATTAATTAATTTGTACAAATAATACAAAACTTACAACTTCAGTTTTGTTTAACGGTGCATGATTATGAATCAGTGAAAAGTCTAAGCATTTGTCTTTGACCTACAAGTTACATCTATACATATATATTTTTATCTTGTCAGGGTTATTTAGATTAATTAATTGCATGCTTGCAACAATAATATGAGGCACATATATGATTGGAACACCTTGATGTCGCAACTGGAACAAGAACGAAGCCTTCCGCGGGCCGGAACAGCTGACAGTCAGCGGTAGGTGAGCGTGACGCGGCCGACGAGCGCGCCCGTGCGCCGGCGACCTTACGCTCGAGGAGCATTTTAACATATCACGACAACGACACGACTAAGGAATATGTTGGGCTATTAAAAGAGAACCTTAACGACTAACAAAAATAGGCAGTTATTATAAACATAAATGTACTTTCTAATATACATCTATAACACACAATACATATTCGCAGGGTGAATATATTTTTCCTTCAGCGTTAAAATGTACCTACATAAATTTTGTAAAAAAAGCGTTATGCACCACGCGCTATTTAAAACTAGAACCAACCCAATTTAAACGGAAAGGCTTTTCCATTTAATTTGCGATGTGTAGATGCTGAATATATTTTTATAGGGTTTTATTATTTACTTCAAACACTTTTTAAAACATTTCGTCCAATATAAGAAGGATGATGAGCGGCAATGTTCTATGTTTGATAAATCAATTAGTGCTGACTAATCATACAAAAAGGAAAGAAACAATTTTATTTCGTGACACAAGGCTTCAGTAAGACGATAAAGAAGGTGCGATATTTCAATAATAAAATTAATATGTTACATAATTTTAGCGACTATTAGGGCCTCCATAACCATCTTTTTGAGTACTATTATTAAATACGCGTATATTTTGAATGGCAAGAGCTATTAGTCATTACACTGGTCGATCTATCACATGTAAATTTCGACTTACACATTTATAACTTTTTAATCTACCGATATACCTAACCGTACCTAGTGTGACTTTATCAAGCCGATCGCGCGCCGTGAAGAGACAATGAACGTCAAATATCAATCATTCTGTTTCATTGCTAACGAGTGACTATATTTTACAGGACACGACAACTCGCACTTAAGATATACATTTTAATAGAACATAACACTCGAACAATGTTAAAGGCGTTACGAATAAAATGTTAAGTATCTACATTTCATTTGTAATACACTTGACTTTTATTTAATAAACGTACACCTCTTTTATTTTTTGATGATTTGTTTCACGTTAAGATTTTAAGTCGAATTAATGAACGTAGTAATATACTTGTAGAAAATTAAGCGTTTAGGTCTATTTATCGTGCCGGTCACGAGTTGATTTGAAATATAGTAATTTTACTATTTAGAGTTACAGTTTCGTGGGCTTAAACCTGGCACCTACACATGAAATGGTGTACCTAGAAACATGCACGAAACAATAATACATAATCTGTTAAGTTTGTTTCCCGCACTGCACATTTACGCTGCTATGACGTCATCGCCCAGGTCTCAAGTCTACGCGCACGGGTTATAAGTAAAAAAAAATTGTAACGCACACACTGTGGTTTATTTATATGTCCAAGTTTTATTAGCGTCAATAAGGTAAACTCTGTGAATACGACATGTTATCCCCTATCCTATTTCCTATTATTAATATTATAAACGCGAATGTTTGTCAGTATGGATCATGTGTGACCAGCCAACGTGGTGAAAGGATTATTCGAAACGTCAGGCTGCGCCGGGCGGTGTGTTGACATTTATTTAGACATAGTCGCCGCCCGGGGAGCCTCCTTTCATGCACCGAGGATAATTTATGTGTAGAATGAAATTTCATTAACTGTGTCAGTGGGTTAGGAGGAGGAGGGGTATTCTAATCCGTTTCTAGCATCGATTTGCGTAATAACTACATTTATAAAACGTTTTGTGTCGTCAGTGAGTAAAATTTACCTCCACTCACCCACCACCTCTCGCACCCACCACCTGCCGCCACCCACTCCACTGTTCGCATCGTTACGTAATATTTATTTATCCCCCGACAGTTTTCGCTAAAACGTGGGATTTATCGGTAAATGTGCGGACTTATAGTGAGCTAAGTATCGTAATGGGTTTTGCCCAAGTGCGGATAATCCATTAAATGGGTAGGCTCCGTTTTCTAATTGAAGTTTTAACACTTTACTTATCTAAGTACGAGTATTATAATATATAATTATAAATAATAATTATAAATAATAATAATTATATATAATTATATATAAATATATAATTCAATGTAAACAAACAATAACAAATTCTTTTAGGACATTTCCTATCAAAAACTGAATAGCACTCGCAGTGGCGAATGTTCAAAGGTGACATCACTAGCAGGTATTAATTGACGTATATATACGTATATATAGGGACATTTTTTGGCATAAGAAGTATCCAGCGAATGTCTTATCCAGGTGATTAAGGCTTGACAATACAATTATGGCCTCAATAGTGTTCATACTGTATAGTCTAATGAATTACGGTGTAACTGAAGTAACTTTCATTCATAAAACTACGCGGCGGCCGGGGCGCTGCCGGGGGCTCGCCTCTGACGTGACGTTATACAAATAGACGCAATTTGCATATACACCTAAAGCGCGTCACACTCTTAATATTTGAATTGAGACCTTTTGTTATGTTAATATATTTCGGTTTTCAAATTATTCGGTCGTTTTTATCGTAGCTTTTATTTATTCATATTGCTGACAAAACAATGTTGACTGTCTCGTTGATCGTGTTGGTTGCAAGCGCGACTACCTATCAGGACCACCTAGATTCAATTCCCGGGCACCAGAATTTTTCTAATTTAGATTTTCTAGTAGTGCGCATAGAGTCTAGATTTGTGCCCGACATATTGCAATAGACTTACCACTTGTACTTACATGATGTTTTAAGTTGTACTCAATTTTTATTACAGCGATATTAGGTACACAGGAACTATTCTACAGTGTTGCCACTCATAAACATTAATTGCGCGAGGACAGAGAACTAGTTCCAAGTAACATTTACCGATCATAAATCTCCAAGTCGATGCAGACCGGATGTTGGGACCGGAAGTTATGGTCACACAGCCGGTGGTAATTGTACTTCTACTTAGGTGCGTACAGTATCGTTATTATAAAAACTTCGATGTATCGAGAGCAAGAGCTAGAGCTTTGCAATTTTTTCTTGTTCCTTAACAAGTATAAAGACAATTTGTTTAAAAGAACTTGTCTCATGTTTTCTGCATTATATTTTTTAATAAGTATTTTCGAAAAATAATCATTTTATTACAATTATAAACAATGAATATAATTATTCATTGTGTGAATGACGACTAGTAATCAATAGACCAGTTTAATTGTAACTTGCAATAGGCTGACTATATTGTAAAAAATAATTTATAACAATTTCTTTCAGCGCCAGCAAAATTCGAAACCACTGATTTGATGCGGATATTTTGAAATCGATCATAAATCACCGTTGGGCATCTAGACTGTTTTTATTTTTAGTATTAGCT
>DWEI01000633.1:0-20516 GCA_018245875.1 Mysoria ambigua
TATTTAGTTATCTATTTCAGTATACAGTTGAATAAAACACACATCTTGCCAAATTTCCCTAATATTACAATGGATTTATATGAAAACTATGTTTGAACACTTTGTGAGGAATATTTCAGACCAAAATGTCTGTACTATACAAGCTCTGAAACAGACATAGATGTTACATTGGTCTGGGAAGCAGAATGAGACATGAGCTTTGTGTGTGTCTGTGTAAAGTGTGTACACTGTGTGGATTACAGGTGTGAAGTCACATTACAAATATGTGAACGAGTGGCAAATGAATGTGTACAATAATATGCATAAAATATAAACACTTTAAATATTTTAATTTATATCACAGTCATCAATAATAAGGAAAAAACCCAAGAGTACAGTGTATAATGAGGACTGTTTTCGCTTTGTGCAATATAAAAAAAATCTACACATGTTTTAAGTACATGAATTTGTCACAATGCAAATCAATAGATCTTCTTCATTACTAGTGAACCCTTAAAAACCAAGCTCATGTCTCACTGTCCAAAATATACTTCAGCAGTCAATCCTATATTTAGATTTATCTTTTTAAAATGTACTATATACAAAAAAATTAATATTAAGTTAAACTTAGAATTTCATTGTTATTTTATAAACCCAATGTCACAAAGCATTAGCATCCTCAACATTATCTCGTTTCACGCGCAAGTGGGGTTTATTGTGCTTTATCAATAAAAAATCTAAGCAAAGTCTATTCATGTCATCCCAAGAGAGCTGTTCCACTTTTTCCTTCATGACGACCAAAAGGCGGCTAGCCGCTCTGGCCGCTTCGGCATCAGTCATGCCCATTCTTTTATACTCCTTCAGCGCTACATCGTACAGGCCGTCTGGTTTCTTCACTGCCAAATTCAATTTTGTGCCGTCTTTGATAGTTGGATAAGAATTAACAATTTGATCGTCAAGTAACGCTCTACCAAGTAAAAGAAGCCTTTGCTCCGCTACCGGTATGTTTAATTTCTTTTCAATCTCTTGCTTCATTTCGAGAATCGAAGTCGTTGGAGTCACCTGCAATGTCACAGAAATGATTATTGCACATACATACATAATGGTTCGTTGTTATATGATGTTAACGATACCCACCTCTAGGTTACACTCACTTCCTTGCAACTGCTTGACTATAATCTTCATTTTAGTATTAATTATACTTATTTTTTAACCAAATACAAAACGAATGTTTTCTGAGCAAAGCACTAATTTTGATTTGATTGGAACGCGACATTGACATACATAACTGTCACGCCTAAACTTCACGAGGCAATGATAAAATATATGCAAGTTGTACAATAACAGTTTGTCTAGTTTCCGTATAAAATTACTTTTCTTATATCTTGCTTTATAGTATGAAAATAAAACGGTAGGTACTAAATTAGAGCCACTTATATTGTATTCATTATATCAGATTTATTAATAATCATCTAAGAATACTTAGTTTATTATTATTAAGCGCACCTTACGAAAATCACTTTCTACGCAAGCCGATAATAATACAAATACGGTAACTATTATTCTGATGGAGATACTAATACTCTGTTGTTTCTCAAAAGAAGTAATTCCCCAAAGAGCTTTATTGAAAGTTTCTTGTGAAATGGCCCCTTTTAGAAATAATTTCTTATTGTTATGTAGTTAACATTCCATTCGTGTCCATTTGAAATTATTTTAAAGATTTCAAGGCTTTATAATAATTCTAAATAGATATAATGTTTGAAACAAATTTATAAAGCTTTGTTTATATATTATAAGTGGCCATCTAGATTGTTTAAAAATTTTTGATAGAAAAAATCATTAGTCATTTATTTCTCACTGTAGGTCTGAGATACCAAAGAAACGTAAATAAATAAAATCAATTACCTAGGTGATAGATAATTACTTTGTACTACTACCTGCTCGATGGATTTGACGAAAATCTTAACTATACAAAATATGAAATTGATGGCTGTTGATATTGTAGATGATTTTTATGTTGACAAGGAATATATATTTGAAGCTGACGTTAAAGGTTTGTAAATCTTGTTCAATATAATAACAGAGTATTTGCAATTTTATCGGCTATTCATTAAGAACTGGAATAGTTAATATATTTTCTCTAGTAAATATTTGCATTTGCTGACTGAGATTTATTTTGTAACAGAAATTTGCGAGGATATTTAAATTTTCATTGAATACTGGTTAAAACTACATTCCACAGCTGGGTACTATTCATTATAAATTAAAATATTCGAATGGGTAGGCTAGGGTAGATTCAACTATTATAATATGTAGATTTTTGAATACGAAAATAATTAAAATTTCATACTTTTCCGAAATAATAGAGATAGTCATTACCGTTTTTTAATATATAATGCGCGAGAGCCACTGCCCCCTATCGTATAGGTCCTAAACGTCAGATTCCCAGGCCCGTAGCCTAGGAAACGGGTGTAGCTACAAGACAACAACAATTCTAATAGTGTTACATAAAAATTGAGTGATCAAGTAAAATTAAATTTTGGTATAAAACCACAAATTGTATCTTATTTCAACTGAACTCTAATATTCATAAAATAGGCGGTGATATAGTTAGTTACTCAAGTTTAAAGATTTTTGACATTTGGTATGACTGGCAGGTGGGTCTTACAATTTTGTTTTCATGAAAAGTAGAAAGAAATGTTATTTGAAATATGAATCATTAAAACATGCTTAGGGACACGCGAAGTGTTCTTTGCTTTACGAAAGCGGGAAGCGCTATGAGGTTTCCCCCTCGTTCCCGCCGCATATGTTTTGGAAATCCGATTGCGTATCAATTTTATCACGACATTCGGGATTGGCGGGTCGCTTAGTGCCTGGCACCGATTCTAATTATTTACCCTAAAACTATCAGTTACATAATCTTCAAAAGTATAATACAATTCATTGAATCACTGCAGCCACCAAGACATTTAATGGCGTTAAGATTTTTATATTTGCAATTAAATTAAACAAACAAATTATACAATAAACATTCTTTTTCTACACAACACTTATAAAACTTGTTTTGAATTAAATTAAATATATGATTTCATTAATAATAACAATACAGAAAGAAAAAACATTAACATACAGAAAAATTGGATTTTTTGTATGTATTAACAAAAAACAGGGAGCAAAGCAACAGTATCAGCAATTAAGGGGTGATGTTGTTCACCCAAGCATACCACACATAGATGGCAGGTGGTAGCATCGGACCGTGACAGCACCTGACTCCCCCACCTCCAGCACACTATCAAAAAGCTAATACAGACTCACCTAACCAGTCAACATACACAAAACTGTTTGCAGTACCATGGTAACAGTTGTTAGATCAATATTCAGTTCTCACTATGTGTTATTGTTGTTCTGAAGTGTTGTACGTTTCTTTTTAATAAAACTCTGTGACAATGTCTGAGATGGGATTTGAGAACGTGTTCTACTTGGAAAGTGAGTGTTTTGGTCGCACGAGGGATTGTGTGAGGGTGGCAGGGATGAGGGATGGTGTTGCCAGGTTACGCTCCCCGAATTCTCTCCGCACTCGAGCTCAGCCAGATCAATAACATCTCTATCACTTGGGAAGATGTTATGCAATATTTTTCCTAACAATTCTCTACTTAAACATTACATTATGTTTTATATATATCTTAATATCATAGTTTTATTTACTTGTAAATGGCTTATTTTTAAAACTAATATTATGACTTTTTATGTCACTTTCTTGTTTATTCATTAATCTATAATTAATTCATGATATTTTTACAAGTCAAATGAGCCTATATGTATGTATTTATCATGTATTACTTATTTGTCTATTATCATGATTTTTGTTACTTTAGTAATGTGTGGGTTAGTCAACATTAAAAAAAATTGTTACTATTGCTTTTGAAATCAAGCTTTTTGATGATTTTGTTTCTAAAAAAATATTTTCTTTTTCCAAATATTTTTTTACAGAAATTATTTTTTTCACATGTTATATGCCAATGATATTTTGAAACTAGGTATATTTTTTTACTTGTTATGGTGTAGATACATATTCTATAAATGACTTCTTGCCAATGGAACATATTAAGTTACTGTTCAAAATACAGGTGTAACCCTACAATGGGGCTGTACTTGCCCCTTTCCATCGCAATTAGTGAAATTACCCAGAGGGTATCAAGCCGATAGATGATCCTTGCAAATGTTAAACTGATTAATTTCTTTTATATACATTGTTCAATAGTAAAATGTCTCTATGTCTGTCCAATATGTATCTAGATAAATGTATTGAAAAACTATTCTCTTTTTAATCAAGTCATAATGTAATCATTATTAGTCCCAATTATTTTTGACTATGGTTTTTTCATTTAGAAGTTTCTGGGTTATTTATTTAGAATATTTTATTTTAGAACAGGATAAGTAAATAAATACGTATTTTTTTTGCAAATAAACTGTTTTGCTTTATCATAAAATATAATTCTAGGCATGGTTATCCATTTTACAATATATTGATTTTTGTCGTTTTCTTCAGTGTGTTTACGCACAAGAGGGGTCATTATGATTTTGAAATATTATTTTAATATCGATTTTTAAATAATATATTTTCGATTTTAAAACCTATAATTTTCATTTTGTAAATATAAAAAAATGATAAACATCGTTCGTTTTAATCTCAAAAAGATTTCTAGTTTGTCATAGCAATGTAAAAAAATGTTTGAAGAAATAAATACGGAATAGTAAAAACGTGCGTTGAATGAATGGTATGGATCTGTCACAAAAACTAGGCAAGGCGTTCAGAATATTCCATCAACTTGCGACAATTAATGCAGGGTTTGACCAATGAACTGGTGAATGTAAGACAAAGATAGATAAAATACTGGGACTTATTCGTTTCAGATTTTGAGTGCGCTGGCGACGAGGTGCTGGTAGAGTCGTCGCCGCCCGCCTCACCTGACATGGCGGCGCAACTGGCGGCGCCCACTCAGGTGCGTTCTCTCGCTATCCTTTGTTTTCATTTTCTTCTCTCTTTTACACTTATGGTGAGCGATTGCCGTAGCATTTTTCTTTTCTCTTAGAACGAAGTTTTTTTTATCGCAATTTGGTTCTACCTTACAGTTGGTATTTTACGGAACAGATAATAGATATGGTAGTGATTAAATAATATTAAAAATTGACGTTGGAATCGATGTGGGGTATACTTTTTTATGGAACGGTATTGAATTGTTGATGGTATCAATGCGCGATGCCGGCTGGGCGGCCATGCCATGCGGCCATGCGGTCCGAATCTGTTACGGCCTGCATGGACAATTCTGATAAAGGGTATGATAATAAAAGCTAAAATCCCAGGACCGCAATTGGAACTTAATAATTGCACTAACTTTTTTATATTTGGACTTTTTGAATTTTGTTCGCTCACGTTACTCGCTACTACCGATTGCTTTACAAATCATTTACGTACTCACACGTTCAACAAACATTCTACACGCTTACCTATAACTGGCAGAGGTTATCTGGGTACCGCGTTATGATGACGTAACGTCGAGGCACTGGCGCGTCGAAAGCGACAGTGGCAGACATTGGTAGGTGGAGTTGGTGGTAGGACGCGAGGTGTATTCCGCGTAAGGTCCAAGTCAATTTTTTTCGTTTTGTACTACAATGCCTAAAATATTTACTCTGTCAATATGGTCCTTTGGTATACATAATACTAACACTGGATTGTTTGTATAATAAAAACATGTTTTAAAAGAATGCCTGAAAAAGATTGTTTTTCAGGGCACGGGCGGGAGTGCGGGCGGCGGTGCGTCGCCGAGTGCCGTCCGCGAGCTCATCGTGATCCCAGAGCTGCCCAGCTCTATCCACCTCCAGCATGCCATACAACAGGTAAATAAATATATGCTCATAGCTAAGTGCCCTATTCGCATATGGTACTATGGGCAAAACACATTTATCAAAGTCCACACGCTGAGTCCACACGCTGAGTATGCAGATTGAGTATGGGGCTGTGTTAATGAGCGGCTTTAATATAAATCATCCAATGATATTAATACCGCAGGTGTCAACCGCGTCCGTGGTGGACGTGAACGGCGACAGCTCCGGCCACTCCAGCCCCAACAACTCGGAGGCTCAACACGCCTTCATAACTGTTTCGAGTGAGTTCGATACTATGTACACTCTTGTGTGAAGCTTCCTTAGCATGTTATAAACGTTTGTAGGTGTTGTTTCGACATGTTGTATTTGTTCTGCACTAGTGTTTTAAATATCAAGTTGTTCTGAATTGTTCACTAGAACTTGTTCGCTTTCTTATATATTTTGCTCGGACCCTGTCCTGTCCTATAGTTAGCTAGCCCAACACTGTGGCTTATATGGATTTCGTTAACATTAACAACATAAAAACTGTTAATATCTATTAAAACATTTTCTAGGAGTTTAAATTCGACATTCGACATCGATTTAATTACGATTTGAATTTGAATTTCGAATCATGTTTCACTAATCGAAATGATCATTTTAAAATAGCTTGGAAGTGAAAAATCTCTTAGTAAAAAGATATTGATTTTTTAAATTGTCGTCTGTTCTGTATTATGAATGCAATATAATTTAAGATTTACCAGCATGTACTTGTTATTTTGTAGCTGTAGTTTGCGTGTCGGCACCAGTTTTTATATGCACTTTTTGTTGTAAAAACATATCATAATAAAGTGACTGATTCAGATTTTTTTGAAGTCACGGGTCTGTCAAGCGTTGGTCCTGGTTTCGCTGTTTAAAGATGGTTTCTTGAAAATACACGGTTCCTCTAGCCTTATTAGGATTGGCACCTTCGATTCTTGACACATATCAATGTCCTGCCTAAATAAGACAATAATACTTTGGTTCAATCCTTTTGAAACTACGATTTACAGATACGAGCGAAGCTAAATCTGATGATCTGTTCTATTCTCTCGGAATAGTCTGGATACACAGGCCGTGTATTGATTGTCACAGATTTCAAAAAGTTTTGATATTTTTAACCAAGTCTCCTGTCCAATTGTCCATTGTCCAATGATATAAATTTCCACAATTAGGCTTGTACTGAATAATATCTTCTTAAAACAGCACTAGCACAATCAATAATTCCAAGGACAGATCGATAACAATTATCAGGTCTTAAAATCATCACGGACAAGAAAGTAGTCATCAACAATTATCTTAAAAAAATACTCGAAGTTGACATAAAATCTCAATCAATTTGCTCCACAATAACCAAGTGCAGAATATTTTGCATTTACATGAGTTTAAGTTGTCGATTTGAATTTCGAACAACCTTTTTCAGCTATTACGATGCTTATCTCCCGTGCCAGTAACATATACAAATAAAAAACCTTGTCAAACGTGCACTATTTAAGTCACTTTATTATGTTTGTTGTATGTATATATTATTATTTATTTAATGTATATGTGGGGCCCCAGTGCCGGCCACGTGGACCCCTGACGAGGACACCGTGCACATCAAGTCTGAATGCGCCAGTGATCAAGAAAGCAAGTTGTTTTTATTATTTTTATTTCATCTTGTTTCAATTTATTCTATGTCTGATCTGTGCATGTCCAACGTGTGGTAATAATAAATACTAAATGTGTGGTGTTGCCTGGCCTTTTATGGTTTAAGGTTTTGTATAATGTAACATAGTGTATTAACATTGTAAATTATTTGTTTGGAGCTAATTGAATTTTAATTCTATTTTGAAAGTATTTTCAAAATTTCTTTTTCATCTCACCGCCGATACGTGATTTTGTGTTTTACCTTAAAATGGCCATATATCGTAAAATTTAACACATTCGTGAATTTGTCCACTAATAACTAACATATTTCCGTATCCAGACGCCGTGACTAATGAACATAATATTATGTTTTCATTTGCTAATATTTTCATCTGCTTAGTATCAATTTGTTTAACATTGAAATGCATTTCTGTTGTTTGTAGGCGGAAAGGAAATTCTTTTTAATATTGTGTCATCTGCATTAAATACATATATTAAGAGTTATTGATTTGAAACAGTAGTTCTGAGGTCCAAACGGATTGGGGCCCTTGCAGAGTGGGCACCTTGGTTATGACAACGCACGCTATAACGCTATATGGACATTTAAGTTGTTTCACTTTCCGTCCGGTCCAGATGCATAAATAAATAATGAGAGATCTTGATATATAACGTAATTAATTGGAAGTTAAAATAATATAAATAAAACAATCGGAAGCACTTACCTTATAAGGTTACTCTGTAGCTGCTCGTGTTTGACACCAAGCACAAGATACATTTTGTTTTATGTCAAAGCTACTGCACAAAGTTGCCAATGCACACTGCAGTAGTGCCCACAACAGAAACAGACGACGCCCTCTGACGTCTTACGTTTCAATCTGATCATCACGCACCTGTCAATCTGATACCGTATTGAACGCACCCTATTTAATTGGGGGTCCATCATTGAAAATCAACCTTGTGTCTCTTTGTAATAGTCGCTATATTAAAATCTATACGCAACGGAAGGGTGTTTGGTAGAAAAAAAAATTAATAACAAGAGATAATTGTCGGATGCCCCATCGGATTATCTACCTGAACGGTCGTTATCAATGGACGGTGAAGGGGGATTGATCATCCCTATTGTGACATGCGATATTGCACCTGCATGGTTACCTTTGATGTGACGCGTGCCACGCGCCGCGCGCGCCCTCCGATCGTGCCTGCTTTATCAGACGCGCCATTTTCGTATTGGGAATCCGTGCGCGTTCTCGAACGTTCGATGCTTACACGTTGTTGTTTTGTTGTGATCCTATGCTCCTCGGCGCCGCTCCGGGCGCCCCCCCTGCGTTGTTGGCGGCGCTGAATGGAACGTGGCTTCATTATAGATAATTTTCTATCATTACCTATATGATTAGATGTTATTCTACCCACGCGTATAATGAGATCATTCCCTTGATATTCCTTTCAATAATGTTTTGTCGTTTCGTGCCTATCAAGTTGCCAGTAATGTAATGTGTTTGTTATACAGAGTTCATTCCACATATCATGTTGCTTTACTATTAAGATACATAAGATAAGATACAAATTGAAGGTATTGCATATGAGGTATAATATGAGAGTAATAATCAAATTGAAAAAAATATATTGTAAAACAATTCCAACATTTGAAATAACAATATCGTGTATTATTATTCAAGTTAAATGGGGGTCGTAATACCCCTTTCATGCTCGACAATCATAACGAAGCCGTATCAGGGTGTATGCTTGTTGTTTCCACGTTTGTCAGAAGCAACCTGTTAAGTTCACCGTCGCCCACGGACGGACAATGGGCTCGGTGGTACAAAGCCGTAGTTCGCAATTATGTGTTCGAACTCACAACTGTGTGTCAGGTGGGGCGGGGCAGGTGGCCGCCGAGACGGCTTCGCGTGCCAGAGCGAGAAGGCCAATCAGTGGTGTAAATCTTGCACTCCACAAGACATTGGCTCCTGAGTGGCGAAAGATAATATTCACAGTATGTCTGTATATGTATATATGTATGTAAATAGTACAAGGGAATTTTGAAAATATCATGATATCGTATGGTATGTTTGATTTTTTTTCTATAACGTTTTCAATAAATTTTTTTTATTATATCGTGATCCCAGGCCGTTAACGAGCCAAGAGAAAGCACCGAGTGTTAATTGGTAGATTTTTTGTATCTACCAATACAAATAAATCTAACAGCCCATTTTTCATATTTGAACATTTGAACATTTTTAATCGGGCAAAAATTTGGCAAATGAAAGCTTCGCGGACGGTGTGCGCTCGTCTTAAGCCCTCGTCATGTACGCCGGTACATCGGCCGTCCCTCTCGCGCCGCTCGCTCGCCGCCGCCGCTCCGGAGGCGAGTTGCCCGGGAGATCTCCGTCGACATGGAGGTGCCGCGCTACCGCGCTTTTTTCCCCTGTGAGTGTTGCTCCACATGAATTAACATGAGCTCCCATCGCCTCGCCGATTTCCGTGCGAATTGCAATTGCGATGTCTCCGGTTGTTTTATTGTTTCGAGTTTGGGTGTGTCAAGTTGGGGCACCTTGACCGTTGGTTGTCTATGGGCGTAGCGGGTTGACCGTCTAATGTTTAATACTTGTATTGTTTTTTATGACGTTGGGTTTATCTTTTTGCGAGTGCCTCAATACTCAGTGTACTCCGTACAGTTTAATTATATCAGTGGTAGCTAATGTCATTGTCTAACAATGGTGACCATTGGCCGTGTGCCATTGATTTTGTGTTGTGGAGAATATTTTTGTCTTTTCAGCTCCTGTAAGAGTTTCATTTGTACTGAAATTCCTGTCTATATAAGATTTCTAACCTGCCACCTTCTAACAATGGGACGTCTACATAGCTTTATGTATCTACTTATATATAAAATGTGTACATAATGTACATGTCTCCTTCCATGTGTAATAAACATATTTCTAATAAAGGCTTCAAATTTGTCTATCTTCTTATCTGAATGTATGCGCCCTGAGGGCTCTCTAACCCCGTCCCCTGCCTCTCGTCTCATTTTCATTCGTTGTCAGGTTGGCTATTCTTCAACTGTCTAATGTTGTTGGGCTGTCCCGGCAGGCGAGGGCAGCACCGGCGTCAACTACCACGTGCAGTACGTGGAGCCGCAGGAGATCTACGCGCAGGCTCAGCCGCACATGTAAGTGGAATAAGAAATATATATATTTATTCATATTGATTTTTTTGCATATAATCTATGTACAAACGTGTGGTAGTGTTTATAAGTCTCGCGTGTTATATTTAGGTATGCGTGAAAATGTCACTAATTGCTGAAATCAATCTTAATACATAGCGAAACGATGGTTTATTGATCTCGTGATATTCTACTTCACAGTGTAATAACGCAAAATCGTGCTTAAAATGTATTTGTCTCTTCTATTATAGAAAAAATAAATAACCTTCTGTGTAAAGGGCGCCTGAGTTTGGTCGTTTGAAGTACTAAACGCGGTAAATTATCTCATCTACCTATATTACATCCTATATACTTATTTACTATGTGCATAGCTTAAATGCTTACATACATATGTACTTATATACATTTGTCAGATTTAAGCAGCAAAGATTTTTGCTACTCGTTGGGCGCCATGTTTAATTTGACCGTGGGATCCTTTGATACGCATCGTTCTAGCGTCGTCATGGGCCGCCATCGACTCATGTCGTGCCATCGTTTGGGTATCGTCTTATAATGTGAAGGAATAACACTTTCATAGTTTGGTAATTATAGCGAGGTTTAGTTTGACACGTAATTTAACCGCTTTGGTTTTGTATAGGAAATATTATTTGGGTCGTCATTTGGGATAGTTTTATTTTTTATTTATGTTTGACTAGGTTTTGTGTTATTCTCGCTATTTGTGCACTTGTGCGCTTTTTCTTTTTTATATAATTAGGTATTTATGTCAAGATTACGCGCCAAATACGTAATGAAACTAACAATGTTGAATCTCCTTTATTGTTAAATATCCAGTTTTCTGAGTCTTGTCTGCATCTCTGTGCATTATTTTCTAATCTAACTCCAAACTTATAAAACAAACCCTGAATGGAAGAAGCGTTAATTTTAAAGATGGCAAAAAATACAATTATGCAATTCAAACATGTCATGCAACAATTCCTCATGATACCTAATATTTGATCTTCTGTTCTCATATAATTCTCGTTTTGTTCTCTGTGTTAAAATTAATCCCTGACTTATTCGAATAAACAGCCAAAAAACGATGGAAAAGTGATAAAAGACAAAATGGAAAGCAGGAAAATATGTTTGAAAACACAGTTAATCATACTTTCTAGAATTTATATTCTCATAATACTAATGAATAAAAATATAAGACAGTTTTTAAAATTAGCAACATGGATTGTGCTGCTTTGCGAACTTAAGTGTCGATATTCTGCGCTTTCTATTTTTTGTCACCACGCGTTTTCTTTTGTCAATCCTACCATTGGAAGTAGGATTTCATTTTGCCGGGTCCGGTGCCTTCTGATATGATTTTAATATAAAAAGACGTAGCGAAAACTAGTTAGGAATCTCAAATTAGACGTCCACAACTAGGAATTTTGAAGTTAGAAGAATTTAATAATATCCGATCGTGGAATCAAAGTCAGGACCTCCGTATCACCAATCGGGCTTGCGATCGACCAACGAGTCAAGGCAGTCAAGGCATTTTTTTATACTAAAATTCATGGTACAGAGGCAATCCGTCTACGTGATGGTAATTGGTACATGCGATCTGTTGACGATGATAAAAACAGACGAGGACAAGATCTTTCTACAGCTTCAGCGAGAGCATGGTCGACCGGGCCATCGAACTGGTCGACAAAAACTTAACGAATATTGAAGAAGGCCACGCCTCTGAGCTTTTGATGAAGAGCATCGCCGTGACAAATATGTAGCTTTAACGAACCCCAATTTTTAGCTCCCTCAATGGTGCTCAATCGCTCAATGCTCAATGCTCAAATGCTCAATGGTGGCATGCACCAAGTACGATGGTTGGCTAAAAATAATATTACTTAGCGTTCAATGTAAAATTACTAGCTAAGCTAAGAAACTTCTGTTGGATGTCTGCTCTGTTCATCGTTTCATCCTGTGTCAAGCCATGGATTCTGTGCATTTCGGCAGTACCAAGATTTGTCTTATTTGAAAACCACGAAAGCAAACGAAAAGATCTATAGGATATATGAAAAGCAGTGCTGTATAAGTTTGTTCACCATTCACCTCTGTCATATTATTTGACCGAGAAAATATCGATCATGTCGTTATTTGACTATGAGGTGGGCCATGAAAGTAAAATGAAAATGTACGTGTCTAAATATAGCATCTCGTCTCAAGCAAAACGCCTATACTATCGTAAGAAGTATTAAATTTACTGTTGTATGAGAAAAACAGAAGATTTAATATCAGCCTCAAGCAAGTCCTTGTTTTTTTCGGGAATATGTCGTTCCTCGAAGCAAATATTTAGTATTTAATACTGAAAGCAGAGAGAAATCCTCCTGAAAAAGCGGCAAAATTGATGTAAGATTTACATGGGCTAGTAATAGTTGAAGACAAGCATAAGCAATTTTTGATACGTTGTCTACAAGAACAACATAAAATTTAACCTAATTACAAAAAGATAACTTTAATAAAGAAGTTTCATGAAAGTTATTAATACGTAACAATATGGTTTGGTAGTACATTTTATTTTAAATATGAATTGTTTAATTTAACGAACTTGAATTAATATTTAGTGACTGAATATTTCCATACAAATTCATAATTCATGACTTTGAACACAATTAAGCAAGGGTGAACATTAAATAACCACAGTATATTTATTATTCAGGTGTTGAGATGACATAAAAAGTATACAGGGTATGCGTGTTTGAAATGGAAAAAGTCCTGTATATGTCCATTTGTATGTACACATACATACAATACATACATACGTTTGTGCACGTATAAAGAGTGCATGATGAGCACAGGACGTCACAATTATCGCGGCTATATGTTCCGGCAGAGAAGTACATGAAAGGATATAATGGAATACTTGTGATACATCGGAGAGGAAGTATATACATATATGTAAATGTTTGCATTGTGTGCGTTTCGCGCGTCCGTTTCTTGGGTGTGTGTTTGTGTAGAGTGGGCGGAGAATGTACTCGGTTACCTATTGTATGAAACATAATGAGGCTAACTAGGATAGATGTCCGGTGGACAGTGTGGGCGTTGGCATATGCCGTTATATAACCGGCAGTATGAAAGAACCGCTTGAAATTGATTTATTCTTACTTATTTAGGCTTCTTTTTTGTAAGGATCTATAAATTTTGCAACTGAATCTCTCTGCCTACTTTAGAGACTTTCTTGAAGTTTTGTAAAATAAATGTAGAAGTATAAAAAGATATATATATTTTATATGGTGGGATAGATTATATTAAAAGTCTTATCACACTGGTTAGTCAAGTGAGCGCTAGCAGATTTAAAAATGCATTAGTCAGCGATGGACGATATAAGGGTTTAAAATGATATCGGCACTATATTAGATTGAATCCGAGCAGGGAAACACTGCGCACGTACCCGGTGTTCAATGTGACCGGAGTGGGGGTGGAGGGGGTGGAGGGGGTGGAGGCGACGGTGGCCGAGGCGGAGAGCGGCGCGGCGGAGGCGGCGGCGGGCGCGTGGGCCGGCGAGTTCACGTTCGCGAGCGCCGCGGACACGCCCGCCTCGCCCGCGCCCACGCGCATGCCGCCCGCCACCGTGCAGTGGCTGCTGGAGCACTACGAGACCGCCGAGGGTGAGTGCACGTGTGGAGAACGCTCGGGACTTTCCAGCAGATAATAAAGTTTTTAGGGGCAAGATGTGTTTCAATCTAAGAAGCATAGGTGCGAGGTGATTGCGTATGAGGAAAACGTGGCTTCAACTCGAGGCAAGATGGGTCTTGTTTAATACAGTAAGCAGTGAAGGTTTGGGCCGATTTGGTATTGGAATGTTTCGGAGGATCAATAGGTTTATTCGTGATTGATATTACCATGAACTATATTCATATTAGGGTGCCTAATCTAGTCATGTTACCGAAGAAGTGGGGATGTGAATATGAAAATTTCTGGATGAAATTGTGGATGAGTGAAGTTACGCGCAAAACGGCTCAAATATTTTTGGCTTGTATCAACCACAATCTACAAGAAATTTATCCTATAGTTAATTAGAAGAGAAAGTGATAGTAAACCAACCAGTTGAAAGTTTCAGGACTTTTTTTTACTATTGGAGACAGGTAAATTAATTGAATCCGCAGGCGTATCCTTGCCGCGCTCGACGCTCTACGCGCACTACCTGCGCCACTGCACCGCTCACCACCTGGAGCCGGTCAATGCGGCGTCCTTCGGGAAGCTCATCCGCTCCGTCTTCGTCGGCCTGCGCACCAGGAGACTGGGCACGCGCGGCAACTCCAAGTACCACTATTATGGCATTCGAGCCAAGCCGTCCGCTCAGCGGGAGTCGCCGACGCTCATGCCGCCCAAGAACGACATTATCGAACCACAGGTGAGATTGGTGACGATTAACTTTAAAGACGTCATCTCATCGGCATTATCAATATCATCATCGTTAATCATTTTGTTATTTTAATCTCGGACAACAGTCAACTTATAGAATAAAACTTGAAAATGCTGGTTCGCTAAGATGTATTTTATAGAAGTATTTAAAGCTTACAACATTCCACAGATAATCTATCATTCATCGTCCCTTCTTTACAATCATTATTCTCTTTAACTTTCTGCTGTATGACATGATTCTCCTCTCAAGAATTGGGATGATGACAGCAGACGAAATCCATTAAAGTTAAGTTATGTTATGCATCTGTTTAACGAAACTTAAATAATGGATTGCAAAACACGTGTTTATTTTGTAATTAAGAGTGAGATTATTTATTATTTTAATAAAATAAAACTACAAAATATGACAATCCGCCATCTTATGTTAAACGCCAATCAGAGCAAATGACGTCATATTTGTCTAGACTTCAATGACAGCTCTTGTTTGTTTCATATATTAACAATGTTTTCTTTAGTTTATTAATTAATAGAATAATTAATTACATGTAGCGCAAATTTGCCTAGAGTCGACTTGTTGATGCCGGGAGTGTTTCTAGGATCTAATAAAGACTTTTTTGTGAGAATTTAGGAATAAAAAAACGGGAATGTAAAAATTTTGGGAATATACAAATAATACAATATAACTTCTTTGAAAAATTAATAAACATAAGACGAAATCCTTTAAGATATACTTCATGTTCTTCATTTTACTTACCTCGTTCAATAAAAGCAGAAAGAAAAAAAATGGTTACAGTAAACAGCTTACAGAATAACAATTTATTGACATTTTTTTAAACCAGGTATAAGTGTATTAAACCTTTTTATGTGCATGGATACATACAGATGTCATACATACAGGTCTAATAAGAGATAGTAAGTCATTTTATTAGTTAACCCCCAGTCTGTTGTTTCTTGAAGAAAATTTCTACTCAACTCACCCTCGGTCATTCATATTATTTTTTTTTATTAAACACTGTGGTTGAATGGAGTTGAAAATGTCTTAAGGAAATAATTTTCGAATATGGGGATAAAAGTTAAGACATGACATGAGTTATAATATGCCATTTCACTGCAAGATAATTATGAAAACCAAGTCAATGTGTAATGGAAAGAAATTATTAAAATGAAATTGACTCCTGTACTTCCTGATGAAGACTCTTTATGAACTTATAAATCACGTCTTGCAAATTTAAGCCACTAATTTCTTATTATAAAGAAAGAATATAAATAAATCTTCTGAATGTTTTATAGTCGTATTAGTACACAGAGGAAATGTACAACGCCAATACGGTCTCGAACTCTTATTTTACAACTTATGAAATACACTGCAAGTTAAATTAATACGGTATCGTTCTATGTTTATATCGAACTAGTCAAACGTGACGTCATAAGCGACGCCATAATACTATGTTGCATTTTTGCGAGAAACAAAAATATTTGAAAGTGAAACGTAATTTTTTAATATTATATCGTCATTTAAAGCAGAAATATGATATACATTGTATATAATATTCATTTCTGAACATAAAAAAAACAGTTATTCAACGTTTGTCATCATGCCGATTGCTCGTTGCGGTTTACGCCTCAGACAATAATGCTATGGAAAATTTTCGGCCGCGTAGATTTATTGGTTGAACAATACGTGTTCTTATTATTAACCATTAGGTATATGGAATTAAAACAAAAATCGAGTGAACAAGAATTGGCCATATACCGGTAGTAAATCCAGATTCCGAGCCGCTTACTAGAAATTTAGAAAATCCAGACATTCTTGTCCCGGGGTTTGAACCCAGGAGTCCCAGGACCTCTCGATCTACAGTTGCGCTTGTCTACGAGGTAGTCGAGGTGGATTTATTTCAAAACTTCTATATGTGTACAGCCGGAGAACCGCGAGCGTGAGGGCGAGCAGGCCCCGCTGGGTCTGTCGGGCATCGCGCATCGCCAGTACCTAGGCTCGGTCAGCGCGCCGGAGCCGCCCGAGCTCGTGGTCGACGAGCTGCCCGAGGACGTGCCCGCGTCCGCGGTGCAGGCGCTCCGGGACCATCATCGGTGAGTCGAATGTGTGCACAGGGCGTTGATGCTGTTGCTTTGTTATTTTTATGTCATCAAACCAGCACTTTTACAGGGTAGGTGTACAGTAATGCGTCCCAAATAATGCTACTCTTAAAGACCCGTCGTTATTTTTATTCTATACTTTATAAACGTTCGCCGCTTTCGGTTTTTAAAATACCGTATTAATTTTACAACTTCCCATAAAGTTTTACTCTTCGCTGCAATTCATCTGTGATCGTGTAGCGAGCACGGCGTGGAGTTCCTGGAGGCGGTGGCGGCGCTGGACATCGGCGCCGTGGAGCGCAGCCGGCGCGCCTTCTGGCGGCGGCCCGGCGCCGCGCTGTGCCGCCGCGCGCTGCTGGCGCTGGCCGCGCTGCGCCCCGCGGCGCTGTGGCTGCGCGCGGCCGACCTGCAGCTGTACCAGTGCGCCGTGGACCTGCTGCTGCCCGACGTGCTGCGCCCCATCCCGTCGCAGCTCACGCAGGCCATCCGCAACTTCGCCAAGGGGCTGGAGGGCGCGCTGGCGGCGGGCGGCGGCGGCGCGCCCGCGCTGGCGGCGCGCGCGCAGGCGGCGGCGGCGGCGGCGCTGGCGGGCGCGCTGCGCCGCTACACGTCGCTCAACCACCTGGCGCAGGCGGCGCGCGCCGTGCTCACCAACACGCTGCAGATCCAGCAGGTCCGTCCAGTAGATCTGTTTACCTCTACGATTAAATAAAATATATCGGATATCGTCATGGGTGTGATTTGTATGTAATTTCGATTAGATACAATACAAACACATGGCTATAAGTTTTTGAGTGCCGTACCGACCGGTGTTGTGGCGGCAGATGGTGGCGGACCTGAACCGCGTGGACTTCCGCGTGGTGCGCGAGCAGGCGGCGTGGGCCTGCGCGTGCGGCGCCGCGCCCGCCGCCAAGCGCCTCGAGGCTGATTTCAAGGTGAGCCACCCGACATGTCTCATCCTTCTACAGACATTATAAATATATTCTGAGCTTACACATGTATATGCAGTGTTATCTATTTCTATTTGTCTCAGTTCGAAAATAAAAATAAAATTGCATTTAATTTTTTAGGCGACTCTGGGGCGTGGCGCCACGCTCGAGCAGTGGGCGTCCTGGCTGGAGAGCTGCATCAGGACCGCCCTGGCGCCTCACGAGCGCAAGCCCGACTACACGTCGCGCGCCAGACGCCTGCTGCTGGACTGGTCCTTCTACTCCTCGCTCGTCATCCGAGAGCTCACCCTGAGGTAACGCGCGTGCAGCGTCGGTCATCGGATATCGTAACCTAAATTGATATTGTCACACGTACACACATGTGCGCGGCGCAGGTCGGCGGCGTCGTTCGGCTCCTTCCACCTGCTGCGCCTGCTGTACGACGAGTACGTGTCGTTCCTGCTGGAGCGCCGCGTGGCCGCCGCGCGCCGCGCGCCGCCCATCGCCGCCATGCAGCGCGCCGCGGTACGCCGCCCGTCTGCTACGTTTACTATGAGCCCTAACGTAATAACGTGACTTCACGCCTGTAATCCTCGGAGAGGTGGGCAGAGGAATTCATAACACTCCCACGTTTGACTGGTTACGTTTACGTCTCACTATGGAATAGGTGGCGACTCTATTTCCATACAACTGGCATATATCCAGACTCGATCCAGAAACGACCCCGGGACCCGCCGATCGGCAGTCGCACTTGCACCCGACACGACCTGCGAGGCGGCCGGCCCTTTGGTGACGTTGTGAATGTCTGCCCAGGACGACGACGAGGACCCGCTGGCCGAGCCGCCGGCGGACGACGAGGGCGACGAGCCCGAGCCCGAGCCCGAGCACGAGCAGGAGTGGGAGTGGGCCGACGACGACGAGGACGACGACGAGGCGTTCGAGGCCAAGAAGCCCAAGCTGGAAGAGTAGCGGCTCGCCGGGGTGGTACGACGCCTTTGGAAATGTTTACTTTGGCCAGCAATAATCGGTTCTCATTATATAATACTATATAATAATACTAATAATATAATGTTATGTAGTACTGCTCTCTTTTACAAATGAAATTGGTAAAATAAAACAATTGACAGAGCGCCTAATTTCCCCTGCTGCAGGTACATAGCTCGCTGTCGCCACCTTTAGCCTCGATGACCATCGCCGGGCCGCAGCAGACGGGCGGCCGCGCGCCCGCGCCCGCGCCACCGACTGTGAACCCAGTGCTTAGTGACTGCCACCCACACATCTAGTCATACCTTCTCGTGTCCCGTGTAGGTTATTCAACGTTATACGTTAGTGTATGTAAACACTTAAGGTAACTTATTCACTATTGTAACTGCAAATGCAAGTATTTTTCATATTAGAATTGATTTGTGTTTCACAATCTCTATACTGTGACTTTTATTTTATTTTACACCACTGTTTCCAATCAACGTTGCAACTTAGTTATAGACGTCAGGAAAATTGGTTTTATTTTATTTAAATAAAAACCAATTGGTTTTATTTTATTTAAATAAAAACCAATTGGTTTTATTTTATTGGAATAAAAAAACAATTTTGTTATCCTTTTATAGTACCCTATATATTGTAAATTTTAACTAAATCTTATTTTTTGTTCTTGTCAAACCTAGAAGAAAATGCAAATAATGAAAAAGTCATGACATTTTTTTTCAGTAACATTTTCTCCATATATATTCATTGTAGCAATGGTAAGTTAGTATAGATTAATTATATAATTATGATGCATAACTAAGTCAGTATTTTAACTAAGTGTGTGTTTTCGTATGAATGTTAACAAAAACTCTGGTACCTTTTCGTTCGTCGTGGAGGTGAGAAGAATAATATTTTAATACAATGAATATTGAGCATTGGATAATAAACTTTATTCACTCACCTTGTACACGAAAGTGGCACAACTCACAGAATTATTCTAAATGCTTCCCAGATTAAATAACAGATCAGGTAAGAAATATTAATTCATGTTGGTGATATTATAAAAGTGGCGAAACCAAGTACCAAAAAAGGTATCAGAGTTTAGAATTTTCAAACATTTGTATTGTCTATAGATTTGAACATTAAATCCATAGACAATAACGTTTTTCTCATATGTATGTAGAAAATGGTTGTTGATGGATGATTTATTGTAGTCTTTAAAAATGAAAACAGTAGTACATAGTTACACTCTAAATAAGATGTACATATATCCATCTAGCTTCATCATTTCAAACACTCAACTCTAAAGCAGGCATATTAATATTTCAGTATTTTAGATTTGCAAATGGTACAATCCGAGTGAGACCATTGGAATCAGATGGAGATTTAGTGATCTAACATCACGCCTGTAATCCCCGAAGGGGTAGGCAGAGGAATGCAGAACACTCCCACGTTTCACCGGTTACGTTTAC
>DWEI01000634.1:0-20511 GCA_018245875.1 Mysoria ambigua
ACTTTTGTGTGGTGACCGTGGTAGATAAATAAATAACAAACTCACACACACATACACCAATTTTATAAGCCTATTAAAAAACCACTGCGGAACAAAGCCCTCCAATGAGAGGATTTTCCCTGTAACTCATAAACAGCGCAGTCGGGTCGGAGATCGCAGAGCACAGCTTTTCGCGCCGAGGCCCCCAGCGGCCGGGGTGGTAGCGATCTCAGCCGACGGCGACGACGAAGATGCATTGAATGTCATTCAGAAAATTTCAGTAGCAATTTTATAAAAACATTCACGATTTAGCAATGACGCCCTAGCTTTCATATGCAATGAATGACTGGAATATTGATTCGTCGATTCGACTCTCGAGGACAATGTGGCGTGTGTTGTAGTGCGGTAGCGGCGCAGGGCGGGGTGCGAGCGCGCTGGCGCGGCCGTCAGCGGCGCGCGTCTGCGGGCAGGCTCGTTAGCCTTTACTGTTTCCACATGTGTTATACTTTTTGACGACCCAATACATACAATTATATAAAAATATTCGGTTTTAAGCATTAATGATCTAAAAAAAATCGGCCTCAAACGCTACACGAGCGCCCCGCCACCTGCCCTCGGGCTGCTGTTTAGTCCGACGCAGTGTGACGCAAGTGTTATACGTGTTTTTCTTAATTTTATTAACTTGACAGTTCTCTGTGAGGCTACCGAAAGTCATATTCATATAAATGTTGTTTTTACAGCAACCACTTCAGAGTATATCTAGATGTCGTTTATTTGTAACTCCCCAAATTTTAAAATAAACATGGTTAGACGGTTATTAAGTTCAGGAACAATTTCAGTGCGTCTTTTAATAACGTTTGTGAAGTAATCGTTTGTGAAGAGAATGCAAAGACTCGGCCGGGCGCGGCTGGATACCCGGCTGACGTAACCAGTCGCTCGGCGGCGTTCCGCTCGGCAGAACGTAATTCGCCTAACGTGCAGCAGAAGGACATCTGTATACGTCTGGATTATACATACTATACATGGTTCAGACTATATTTTGCAGTAAATTGCAAACTCTATATTGTATAAGAGTATTTGGGGAGAATTTGTATTGACTGCCGTGTGGGTCGTGTTGGTTGCAGGTGCGATTGCCGATTCATAGGTTCCGGGTTCCATTCCCGGGTCGAACACTACAATATTTTTACAATTAGATTTTTAGTAGTGATTCAGAGTCTGGATATACGTCCGATGCATGGCAATATGGTCACTACCTATTCCGTAGTGGAACGTAAACATAACTAGTGAAACGTGAGAGTGATCTACACTGCTCTGCCCATCTTTTCGGGAATTACGGCGTTATGTTACGCTGAAGTAAATAATATGTGCATACGAATATAGATTTTTTATTTTTCGACGAAAACCCAATTGTGCTCAGCACACAAATATTATCTTCGGTGGTAAATGCACCCACGACTTCCAGCTTAGCTGTCAGGTTTACTGAGATGTATAAGAGAATAATATTACCACAATGAAATAAAATATATATATAAAGCAAAATATAATGGGATATGAACTGCGGAAGCAAACATATAATATTATGTAATTTCCTTGTCCTATATATAGGCAAGTGCTACATATAGCCGTGAGCAAGCGGCCGCGCATGTGCCTGCACCCTCAGTGCCCCAGAAACGATAATGGCTAATCTGTACTTCTGTAGTCGCTACCCTCTGTGTGCGCGCCACGAGCAGCTTGCGACCGGCCGACACGCGCGGCCACTTGGCTGAACACAGAGTGCAGTCCATTCGAGCTGTGACCGCGACCACGCCAGGCGGACGGTTCGATCGCAGGCGCATTGAAAAGTTGCAAAACTTCACTGCTCAAGGTGAAGATATTCTAAACTGCCTTCTTATAAAGATACAGTAGCAGAAACATTCCTGTACAAATCGAATAAAACTTCGAATAGAGATTATGTAAAGTGAAAGAACACCATTCAGTCTTAATAACAAATAAATATCGTGTAATTATATATATATTTCCCATAAGGCTCATTACAAAGTAATAGCCGGTGACATTACCGTGTTAAACGTATTGCGTGACATAAGTCGACGGAGTCGGGGAAAACCGGTAGTTTTCAATAAAAACCCAAACAAACGAGTTCGGCAATGTTCGCGTGAGCTCGTGCAAGCTCGGCCCCGGAGCACCGCAAGCGGTACGCGCCGAGTGCGTGCGTGCCGCCGGGCCGGCGCGGCGCATGGCGCGGTCTACACAGGTGGGAAGTGCACGCGGCCTTCGCTCTCGACACTACGAGCTACACACGCGTATAATTGGGAGTTGCTTTGCGGAAATACACAACTTGCACGAGCCGCGCGCTTTGAGGTCAAAAACGCGTCATTCCGAAGCGAACTTTAATTACTGACCAGATATACCTACTAAACGTTATTTCTGCTCGTAGCCGAAAGGCGAACGAACCGCTCGGCCGGCCTGTGCCGACGGCTCGTTACGTGTCCTTTCCGCCGAGGTTCGGTTTCGTTTCCGGCGCGAACACAGAATTGTTCAAGATAAGCACTAATTTATTCCAGTCCGGCTTTTAAAACTTTTTGTCAATGGTTTTAAAAGCCACAACGTGGCATCGTGAGGAGCACACGTACATAGGGACAGTAGACTGTTGCCTGCTATGTTAGTAATAGTTCGTTTTGGTACATAGAGCTGCGGTCAACGTTGTGAACATCCATTCGTCCATTGATAACACTTAGAGAGATATATGCATAACTAAGTTGTTCGACAAAACAGGCGTCGAACGCACCAGAGCCTGGCATTTTTAATGGCTATAGTATTATTCTATTGAAAGCGACAGTGGACAGGAAGCTATAATGAACTTTCTGTGAGTTTCGTAGAAGCGTGTGTCGGCGGGCGCTGGCCGGCCGCACGCCGCCATCGATCGCGCGCGCGACGCACCTCGCAGCCGCCCCTCGCGGCGCCGCCGGCTCGCTGCGAGATGCAGGCACGTTCTCTCTCGACAGCCGCGCTGTTATGTATCTCTACGTCAATGTCCGTCTATATGTATGCAATGCCTCCTAAATGAAACTTCTCGTGAAAATATTATTTATTACATATCTATTTTGCTGTAAAAATCTAAAATGTATCAAAAATCTTAAAGATAACTTGAAATTTGTTCCTTCATAATATGTAACAGTAAATCGTTTTATAATTAACACTAGGAACGTGTCTTCAGTGTGAAGGCAACACAAAATGTACTATGAATGCTTAATAAAATAAACAATCTGAAATGTCATTAAATAATTGAATCGTCTCAATCACTGCTAAAACATGTGAAGATGAGTTCACATACTACTAACTCCATTGCTGGATAATTATAGTATATAGCCGCATGTCTATAGCACCTACGTATGATTCGTTTTGCATTTTTAAAGTTCTTAAGGTGCAACACCACGAATTTCAACATTTTTGTCCTTGTCTCGGCTAGACACATTTGTGTGAATTCCACATATTTTATAATTTTACATCTAGAAAATTATTAAATCGAGCACATGTATATATTCCGAACCACTTCTAGAAAATCTAAATTATAATATTTTGCTGATCGGCAGTCGCACTTGCAACCAACACGACCAACGAGGAAGTCATCAACTTAATAATCCTTAAATATGTTATATTTTTAAACGCGACACAGCACCAAATTCGGGCCCCGCACACCCTTGTCACAAATCGTGCACCTCTCCCCCTCCCTCCATTAACAAGTGACGTGGTTTATGATGACAACCTATGGACTCGATTCATTAATTTCAAGGTTGCTTTTGATACAATAAAACGTATAGCAGCAGCATTAAACACCATTGAGCAATAGAATGTTAGTTTATGGCGGCTCGGAAGACATGAAATAGACTGGCCGGCGCGGCGCGCTCGCGAGGCGTCGCGCACGGCCGCCGCCCGACGGCCGCACCGCACGGAACGCGACTCGAGCGAGCGATCGATATGTGTACAACGTTGACCACTCACAGAGGGGACTGTACGGTTGTTTGTGTGACTTCGATCGCTTATGGTTCAAAACCTTATTTTTCTCTATTTATTGACGAATACAAAGTGTTCTTAATTGGTCGAACGTTGAAGTAAGTATAACAATGGATGGTCCACAAGCACGGGCACGCGCGCGCCGGTCGGGCTGCTGGCTCAGCACCCCCCGTGCGGGCCGCCGGCGCAGGCCCCTAGCGGCGCTACGATTGGGCTGCTGTTGCTTTATGATTATTTTCTGTTAGCAAATCTGGTGACACCCAATTATTTCACAAATACCATTTCTATGTAAGTATAGTTATATTATAGGCCCTAATTTGTCGCAACGGCTCAGAGGTTTCCACAGAAATCGATAAAAAACCATGGAGCGTAATGTCACGCGAATTATATTGCTAAAAGTAGTCCTGGCCAATTTGTTACAGTGTAATTGTTGCGGGCAGATGACGTTACATGTTTTTTAAAGCATCCATGACAACAGCGGATCTTTTGTTCCCGATGCCTTCCAAGTAGACCAGAATAAATTTAGCTCTCAATTGAATAGCAAAAAGTCGACACTTTCTAATCCCAGCATCTCGACTGAGCAATAACAGTTTGGCAATGTTGGACGACAACATGTTGCACAGATTTGGCAGCTAAGCTATCACTTTTCCGATTAATTCGGTGCCGCAATAACTCTTACGTCACACAGCGCGCGCCGACCAAGTTTTCACACGACGCGCACGTGTACTCTTGCAAGTTTTAACGTTTGTAACGAACTTACTTTAAAAACGCCGACTGTCGCGTGGCAAAATAATAGTTCCTACATTTATTTCATATTTTGGAGTTTCTATTTAATTACTTCATTGAAATGTCTAACGGCTTTTTAGAGAGTAAAACGTGTAACAGACTAACCCCGTGTCCATATTACCTCATATCACCTGTGTTACCTCACATTCCTAATTACGAGGATGCGCCAGAACATAGATGTCACGTGTATGGATCTACAGTAAAATATTTCCTTGCGTTTACGTCGTTATATACGCGCAGTTCTTTCCTTGTTCGTGTGCATGCTAACTCTTTCTGAGTATGTTACTCGATGTGTCCGGTGTATAGCAAGAGGCTCACCACTCAGACCACGGGTGGACACGCATAACGTAACTGGTGGAACCTGTGAGTGTGCTTGCTACACATCTTTGTCTGCCTCTTTAATCATTGCAGGCGTGATGTTATATTGTTTCTCTAGTTCACACATGTTAGTAAATCCTCATATAACCAGGCAAAGATCATCGACGTGTCGTTAGATTCAATCCATGTCAACTTCCAAGCGGAATGTCTGGGTGACTAGTTCTGAATATTGTCATTTAAATGAAGAACGTAGTACCAGAGATAAAGCCTTAACACTATTAGAAGATAGCGCCGGCGGGCACAAAGCGGACGTCGGCCGCGTGACGGCGGTGTGCGCCGCGGGGCCGAGCCGCAGCCGCGAGCCGCGCTCCCCGAATGCTACGTGCTCGTGTGGCTGTAGCTGTCCTCGTGTAGCTCGTTTGACAAAGATCGATAGTGAACTAGTTTGGTCAACGCTGCTGAAACCGTAGAAGATAATGAGTTTTTTGTACTAAAGAGTTGCGAACGAGTTAGTGTTTCTTGTTCGTGTAGAATTGGTGATACCTTGAATGTAGCGGAAGTTACCGTTGTCTTTTTTTCCTTGGCGTCAGAAGATAACGGTAAACGAACGGTAAAAAGAATTAGCAAAATATTATGGAACGAGGGATATCACAAGCCTTTACAGCCCTTCCTAGGTAGCACCGTCCACCGTTAAGATAAGTCGACTTAATATTATATCAAACGCCAGCAACCACAACAGCGAGGGCTAGCAGTCAAACGCCAAGAACAGGCACGTCACTCCTAAATAAACCAAGGAACTCCATAGAGTAGAAATTCATTTTCACTGTTTAAATTACGAGTTCATAAATTCTCTTCATAAATCATGTAGGACAAAATGCTAGAAATATTCTGTGAACCCAACGAGACTGCAAAGCATAATTATCTAATGTTAATATTATGTACATATGTCGTAATTAAAGAAAACGTTGATTTTCCTATTAATTAGTAATTCGTGGCAAACTCTGAGTTCTGAGTTGCCGAATGCCTCGATAATGTTGTAAGTAGCCAGAGAGCGCAGGTCCGAGGAGTCGTCCAGTGGTAGCAACAGGGTACCGAGACCGGCCCGAGCAGCCCGACACGGACGGGGGCGCGCTGCTAGCGTCGTGGAGCGCGGGCCTCGCTACCGGCCGACGGCCGAGCGAGCGGGCCGTGGCTGGAATTGTTAAGCGATTTTTCCATTACAGTCTCACGTTCACTTACAAGAAAATGTCAACACTACTTAGATACAGGCTTGGAAATTATCAATTTCGAAGTTCGTAAGGGAATAAGTAATCTTCTAATTAACCCAAATGAGGTGGAAAATACTGATGTTTATTTCACCATTTTGACTTAATATCAAAGCCCAGTTTCTAACAATATAAGAATTTAAAATGAAACCATAAGAATATATACCACCGGTTGTCAGTAGCTTTCCCAATCTAACTAAACTTCTTTATCAGAATTTTCAATGCGCTTTTTAAAAACCCTGAGGCGTTACTGTAGACAGTAACGCCTCAGCGCGTCCGAGAGGTAGTTGTAGAACAAGATATAAACTTGATGGAAACGTGCATCGCTGCGATTATTGTCTAATCCATAGCCTCCTGATAAGCGTTAAGATAGCTGTCCATCGCGCGGCCGTGGCGCAGGTACGTACTCGGCCGCCGCGTGATCGGGGCAGCGATTACGCCGCGAGCGGGGAGCCACCGCGCGAGATGCGTTATCGGCGGCACGCGGCGCCGCCGGACCGAGAGCTCGTCCGCCGGTGACGCAGCGCCGCTCGAGCTCGCTAGCGCTCCACGTTAGCTTCACTTCAAATTACCACAACCGCAGCGTCTCGTCGAGCCACACGCCTCTCGCGTGACCTCCTAAGCACGCGATGTAGCTATGACGTCCTAGTGATCGCTCCATAGCGATAGGACGAGAATAGGTACTGCGATTAAATGTAAATACGAATGAAACTTTAATAACCATTTTGTTCATCGGTGATGAGATAATTTGTAATCATGTACCTATAGCGAATTGTTAACAACATTTATCCTCCGCTTTATAACAAACCTTTTTCAAGTCCTAACGCAACTCAAACTGCATGTACTGTTCAAATTTACCGTTGTATGTACAAGATCTATTTTCGTTTTTTATACAAATTTATCGATACCTACTTTTACACAATTATTTATTGTAAATATTTTTAATCCTCACATTTACTCGTTTTGAAGAAACAGTTAACAAACAAACCGATAAGCATTTTGGATTATTCAAAATGGCGAGAAAACTTGAAAAGCGGCATGTTCGTTTTTAATTAATTTAATTGAAGAGTAAAAAGTGTTTCAAAACGTAGAAGTATTATAATGAATTTATACAAAATATTCTATATATCAAACAAAATAGCGTACAGTTAATCTATAACAGTACAATGCCAAGATAATTTTAGTTATTTTCGTTAAATAATAATCAAACCAAACCACTTAACAATCTCATAACGAGTACGCCTATAAAAAGTAAGTTTTTCTTTTATTTATTTGTGAAATGTTTCAATTAATTTCGAGTACTTAATACGAGTGTGAACTTAGAAGACACAAATATGAGTAAACCGCCAAAATTTTGCTTCAGTCGCGTGTAAAGGTTAGACGCACTCATTTGGTTTGAAACCATTCAATAGGTACTCTAAATTATCAATGATAATTTTGAAGACTAGCCTTGTACTATAAACAATTAGTGAGTAGACAAAGTCGTGTCGCGTCGCGAGCGCGGCCGTCGTGTCGTGTCGCGTCGCGAGCGCGGCCGTCGTGTCGTGTCGTGTCGTGTCGACGGCCGCCCGGGGGTGCTTTTGGATTTAAATGTAACTGATGAAACGAGTACAGGCGTGAAGTCACGTTGCCAAGCGACGAGCGTGGGCCGGGGCGGCGGCCGCCGGCGCCGACGGGCCGCGCGGACGACCATGATGGGCACTTTAACAGTGGTCGTGTCACTTAGTGTCCGCTACAAACCATGTACATTTTGTTGAAAGTCTGGTTTATTGATAGGTTTGCTAAGTGAAGCTGGCTGCAGAGCTTGAACACGTCTAATGAGTAAGGATTATGTACTGGCTATTGAGTGTATGAGCTTGAAGTAACAAGACGTTTAAAATGTTAAATCGTAAGTTAACTTGGAAAAAAAACGTAAATAATAAAAACTTAACGTAGTGCCTGTAATTGTCGAAGAGATAGGCAGCGGAGTACAGTACACTCCTACGTTTCAAGAGTTACGTTTAAGTCCCACTATAAAATAGAAGGTTAGTCTATAAGGCTAAAGTAAGACTACAACTAGAAATCCTAGTTAAAATAATGCAATAGTAACCGACCCGGGATTTGAACCCTGGACCTCTGGGATCGACATTCGCAGTCACAACCCCTCAACCAACGAAGCAGTTAAATGTAAATACAACGAAATAATTCTGTTTAAAGACATGACCGTCGGGGTGCGAGGTGCGGGGCCCGCGTGACCACGCGCTCGGCCCACGCCGTCTCTACTGTCTGTCGTGCGCAGCCCTCGCCACGGCGGCACGCGGGTACGAGAGCGGTCCACTAATTAGCGAGCAGCCGTCGGACAAATCTCGCGCGCTTGCTGCTTGTGAATCGCACGAGGATGCGGCGTTGTATTTTAGCACCTAGCAAACAGTATTTTTTGATAAACTAAGAACAATTTAACGTTTGTTTCACGGGCCTCGTGCAGCGTCACTAATTTTAAAAATTAAAATATTCGTGTGAAATAAAGGAGCTCGCGGCGCGGCCCGGCGACGCGCACCGGCCGCCGCGAGTGTCGCGAGTGTCGCGGGGAGTCGCGGGGAGTCGCGCGCGCATGTGGGTCGCGGTTAAATCGGGCGCGGGGTCGGCGGCCGCGTCGCCGCCCGCCATGGATTGTTCTCTCCTTCAGTTGTTTTGGATAGCGACAGAAGCAAGAAATGTTTTCACTCTTAACTATTTTACTAGATGTTGATACTCTCTAACTGTACCTTATTACATGATCCGTTATGGTGGCTAAATTATAATATCGAATGATAATTTTGATTACGAAATTATCTCAGTCTCTATTTAATTCTAAGCCTTTGCGGTTTTCACATAAAAGGTCGATATTCCTATCTAAATGCAATTGGGTAGCTGAAAAATATCTATTTTGATAGTTCTCGAAACCAAAGTTCACAATAAAAAATACTTGAATGGAGTTCTGTAATAAAGAGAAAGTACAATGAAAAAAATAAAGTGGCTCCCAATACTGAGAGCACAAACGGTTCGCTTACACAGAATAGATACAATTTCACGGGCGAGCGGGTTGGGTGTGGAAGCGGTGACTTACCCGTTCTCGTCTTTTATTTTCTTCTTCCGGCCACGTTTCTTAGGTTGGTTGAGCATCATTTGTTGTGGATGCATCTGCATGTGCGGGTGCTGGTGCTGCTCGTGGTGCTGCATGTGCATGCCGTGGTGCGGCTGGCCCAGCATGGCGCACATCGCCTCCTCCTCCACGAACGAGTACGGGTCGTCGCACTCGCGCTTGATTCCATTGTACAGGTCGTCGTCACGCTTCGGTGGAGCATACTGGTGCTGGTGCGGCTGGTGCTGGTGTTGGTGTTGATGCTGCTGGTGTTGGTGCTGGTGCTGGTGGTGTTGGCTCATGTCGTAGGGAGCATCGGGCTCGCGTTTAAACGCATAGGGTTCCTGAGGGTACTTGGGGAAGGGAAAATGCTGGTACGGCTCGGGTTCGGATAGTTGTGTGGGGGGCGGCGGCGCGGGGGCGGGCTGCTCGAAGTGTCTGAAGGGGGAGGGGAAGGGGCGCTGCAGCAGCGGTTCGTAGGCAGGCTCGGGCGGCGGCGAGCGCGGAGGCGGCGCGGCCGGCGAGCCCTCGGCGCTGGACGGTTTGCGGCGCGCCGCCTCGCCGCTGTTGCTCGTCTCGTACCCGTCGTCCTGGCTCTCCGCTGCCTTCGGCTTGTCCTCGCCCTCCTCCCTGCAACGTACAACCGCCATAAATACACTTCATTAAAACTCACTTGCACAACAATTTGGGGTTTTCATCTCCAAATATAGAATGTACGAGAGTGCATTTTTAAGTCCAAGGAAAGGCGGGGTTGATGGGGGATAGAGGGCTCGTTAAAGGCTGTACGTGTTAAGTGACTCATAAATAGTATAAATATTAAGTTTTATTACAATTGCATCTTTAGTTTAATAACTATCGACAATTAAATAACTCAACCCGGAAGAAAATTTGAAGTATGTAGAAAATCGAGCATCGCGCCGTTATAAAGTTACCAAGCAAGGAAAATCTGTGCAGATCATAATGGAAATGATGTCATTGATTTACGGGGACCCTAGCCCTGGAAAAATAATGGTGTACAAGTGGCACAAACTTTTTAAGCAAGGCAGGGATTCAATTGAAGACGACTCACGACCAGGACGGTCTGTTGAGGTGACCACTCCGGAAACGGTAGCGAAAGTCGAAAAATTTGTATTGGAAGATGCTCGGCTACAAAAGAAATAGCTTGCAGAAATGGTTGGAGTATCAGATACAATTATTTTGAAAATTCTGCGTGACCATCTATCTATGCATGACTAAGTGCCGAGAATACTCACGCCGCCTCTAAAGCAACAGCGCTTTGAATGTCCTGTGCATTTTTGGACCTCTGTGGAGAAGACAAGGATATTGTACTGAATCGAATTGTTACTGGAGATGAAACTTTCGTTCATCATTATGAACCTGAGTCTAAACAAGACTCCATGCGGTGGCATAAAAAGGGAACAGCACCATCTAAAATGTTTAAGGTGTCACAATCAGCCGGAAAACTCATGGCGACAGTCTTTTGGGATTCAGAAAGAATTTTGTTAATAGAATATAAATATAAAGGTGTATCTATAACCAGAGAATATTATATCCTGGAGCGGTTAAAAGAAGCCATCAAAGAAAAAAGATGAGGAGAATGAACCAGAGGTGTCTTGCTGTTGCATGACAATGCGCCCGTAAACAAGAGCCGTATTGCACTGGCTGCCCTGCGTAATGTGGGCTTTGATATTTTAAATTACCCTATAGTCCAGACCTGGCTCCAAGCGATTATTATCTCTTTCCAAAAATGAAAAAAGAGCTTCGTGGAAAGAAATTTTCTACACACGAAGAAGTTACGGACGTATTTTTCCGACAAGGACAAAACATTTTTTTATGAGGGTTTAAATAAGTTAATACAAAGATCTGAAAAATGTATTCCTCTTGCAGGAGAATATATAGAAAAACAATAATAAATTTGACATTTTATTTTCCCTCCTTGTCCCTCATTCCGCGAACTTAAACACGCCCCCTCGTAGTTCTGACGTCAGGGAGGACAAATAGCATCCGTTAAAGTGACATCTAATTTGAAGTAAAGAAAAGTCGATTATACTTGTAAGCTTTTATTATCATTTATTTAGGCTCATTACATGCTCCATTGCAATACCAAGGACTTTTTAAAATAACTCAAATACTGAAGTTACGTCATAATATTGGCTAAAACGGTCAACCAAACAACGAACGTATGCGGCGATGCATGCTGTTTCAATTTCAGAAGATTTACGGCAACGCAACAAAAAAGTTGTGATGCTGATCCATCCACCTTGCATTATAACTTATGTTGCCAGGCAAACGTATGTTATAGAAGCTATAACATACGTATAGCGGGCCTCGCGGTCGGAGACTCAGACTGCGGAACCGGAGGCCGCAGCCTCGGGTCTCGCCCAGGACAAACATTTGGGTGGTGAGCACATTTGTTTGTTCGGTGTCTGCGCGAAATGAAGATATCTATATGGGTACTATGTTGTGTATACATATCTATATGTGTGTGTGTTTATCGACTGACCGAATACGATAAGCACAGGCATTAAATCGCCTGATTTGGGATCGGTTGGCCGGGTGTGGAATTGTCCCCAGTAATTATTATTATTATTATAACAATAACATCGTTCCAGGTAAATACTGTAGACAGTAAGTTCCATTTAGTTGTATTATAATAATTTAAGTGTATTTGTATGTTTTTGGCAGCGTATAACAGAGAGCTACTTATCCATCTATAAACTTGTACGTAGGTTGGCGGATTATTTATATTGCATGTCTGTATCTGGTTTGTATATTAGTAAGAAAACTTTCATCGTCATTCGTCATGTACGTCTGCTGCTGCACGTGGGCCTCCCCCGAGGGATTTATGCCCATAATTTCTATGTTTTCTTCTAAATTTGCAAAGGTCTATTACCGACCAGGGCCTCTAGCCGTGTCTACTGTGTCACGGCGATCTGTCAGCATATCTTTACGGTTTAGCATATACCTTAAGTATGTAGTATTTTAACTTCGTATCTTAATATATCAATCAGAAAAACATTAGACAACGGCCTATTACGGATGGAAGCTGAAGAAAAACTCAGGCGGTAGAGGAACTGTCAACATCATATGCACCGCCTTCGTGACACCTTTAAGTATATTTGGCAACAAACTGGCGCAGCTTGCGGCGTGACATGGCGCGATATAGATATTATTTTAATCGATTCATCACTACAGTTTAAAAGTTTAAGTACACTATGACACTGTAAAAGGTATGAGATATCTCTTAATTAATCGCCAACAAGTACTGTTAACGTTCTGAACATACACTCCCAACTTATCAATAAGGTGTTTCCGGACACGACATAGCTCAGTGATAAATGAGCTCAATGAACGTTGAAACAGAACTCTAGGTAGTAGTAATTATCTATATCTTACTCCTGTCAATTCGACACTGAAATCAAGTCTTATCTACAGTGTTTCCTGTCTGACGGAAGAGGCAACTAGAAAGCATGCTTCCGGAGAAGTAGAGGTTGGAATAGCAGTGGGGAGGGAGGACGGCGGTGTGTAAGGCTTCGTAGTGGCGCGACTACTGGGAGGCATGAGATGAGGCATAGTACCGTACCTCTTCCTGAAGAAGGGCCCGGACACTCACCGTACTAAGAAGGCGCCGGTTTCTTTTGCTGAAAATATCTATTAGCACTATGGAAGGCCATCGAGAAGGTTTTAATGCGGTAAAAATCCCAAATAACGTTTATCTGTCATAAGATTTGGGTACCTTTTGAAGGTCCCCCATAAACAATAAAATATACAAAAACTAATTATTTGTTCAAAACAAAATACACAAAAAAATTACTAAACGGTCCCCGTAATTTTATGTCACTTATAAGTATAACCCGTAACTACAAAAAATAGGGTAAATCGGCCAAATGAATCTACAATGTGGTGCTAGAATTTAAAATGCACAAACAATGCACTCAACAAATACAGTGAAGTTTATTCGCAACTAGTCAGCCTATTTCCGAATTTAAACAAGAAAAATGTTATAATAAAGGCCGCTGTACGTATGAAAGAAAACTAAAAATGAAAACGCTGAATATAGGATCCAACATAGGCTAATCAAAACCTCGTCCACGTGTTCGTAGTCGGCGAGAGGCGCCTTGTAGTCCACAAAACGACCGCTCGGGAAACGTTGCTAATTGACAGCACGTTGCCGTTTTTTGTCCTCTTTTAATTGAACCATTGGAAAGTAGTTGATGAAATTAGCGCGCGTATTTTTTGTCTGGCAACGGGGCGACATGCGCCGTGCTGGCGTGACGTCACGCGCGCGGGCGCGCTGCGCGACGCTGGCGTGACGTCACGCGCGCGGGCGCGCTCCGCGACGCGGGGCGGCGGCTCGGGCTGCCGCCGTTTTGTTCCGTAGTGTCTTCTTCGATGTTGGTGTATGAAAGTTGCAAATTAAACAGTGTTACATCTTTAGTTGTTACTTGCTCAACAAAATACGTTTTTGAAGATTGTCTAAACGGTAAAAGTATTTGATATGTACCTCATAATTTAAAGTTTTAAATCGTTAACAGTAGGACGTGTCAATTTTGTTACACTATCATGGGCACGCCGCCTCACAGACCGCTACATTTCACGGGAAAATTAATATAAAAGTATTTACATTTGTTGGACGCTATGACAGGACAATTTTTAAGTATATAAAAAATATAAAAGATAAATTCACGCCTGTAATCCCCGAAGAGGTAAGCAAAGAAATGCATAACGCTCCCAGGTTTCACCAGTTCGTTTACGTCCCACTATGGAATAGGTAGTGAGCCCAGTGCCATGGATCGGGCACATATCCAGACTCCAACTACTAAAAAATCTAATTTAGAAAATTTTGTAGTGTTCGTCCTGGGAATCGAACCCGAGACCTCCCGATCGGCAGTCGCACTTGCAACCAGCACGACCAACGAGGCAGTCAAAAAATATGTATGCATTTAGTTGATATTTATTTATTTTCTGGCTTGTATTAACTAGATTAACATTGAAAAACATCGTTGAATCAAACATTGTAGATAAATCTACACAGTTCTCTTTAAGTCAAATTAAATTATTTTGGAAAATCTCTTCGTAATATTTCAGCTCGACAATAAAACACAATGCCGAACCAGCGCCACATAACCGTAGGACCAAACATCTTCTTGTTTCCTACCCTTGTTTCCTTCGGTTGAGTGCTGGTACAATATTAAGTCAAGTTTACATTGGTGTGTTTGTCAGAAGTGTTACTGTGATATTTTACAAAAACACACTCCACAATTGTCATGTATCGGACGTATGAATAATGAATGAGCGCTATAATCCGTAAAACGAAAAATGTAGAGGCAACTTTGTGACACTTGTGTGAGTAACGTATTTAATTAATTTTCAATGTACCGCTAGTATATATGTTGCTCGACGTAACACCATACAATGTGGGGGTGAACCTATCGTCATACACCGTACGCAGATCCCGAGATCAGCTGCGGCTGGAGGCTTGTATTTAAATGTGTTCACAGACCGCCGCCACAGTTTCAAGGGCGAAGTTGCGTCCGGCCTGCGACACACGACACACAAGCCCGCGCTTACATTTCACTGCTGCATACCACGGTCCTGGCCGCCTCAGGCGCGGGGGTGCGCAGTGGTGCGTGTGCAAAACAATTGTAACTGCTTTCGATGAAATAAAAAAATGTCAAAGATAGCAAAAAGAATTTGAATCCTGTCATATATTTAGACCATATACAGCGTGATTACATTTCCAGGTTGTAAATGTCCTCTCTTGTCCTAAGATTTTAAATGTGCTCTATGTACGTACATAACGTCACGCCTGTAATCTCCGAAAAGGTAAATGGAGGAGCACACGTTTACGTGCCATAATGAAATTGGTGGTGAGCGTATTTCCAAATCTAGACTCCGAGTTACTACTAGAAATTTTATCCAAAAATTCTGGTTATAAAAATCCAATAGTATCCGACGCGGCTCTTGAAACCGAAGACTTCATCAGCAGTGACTCTCAACCAACGCATCAGCCATTAATTTAACTTACATCGTGAAAAATGGACACAACAAGGTCTAAACACCGCGAGTACCAAATATCTGTCATCGATGAAGAGGCAGAGGCATGAGAGAGTGTTACCCCGCAAAACCAACAGGCCAGCGAGGCACCGCCGCCGAGCGCCGACTGACCTCGAACAAAAGGCGCAGACACCGGCGCGGCGCTTCCTGCCGCGCGACGCACGCGCGCGCCGCGTCCCCGCCGCTTCCTCCGCGCCGCTGATAATGCCGCGCGCGGCGCCGCAGACTATGTGCTGGCAGTACTGTTGCTGTCATGTTTGCCTTTTATGCCTAATCCTTTTTGTGTAACTTGTAGACTTTTAGCAATAATAATATTAACATGCTGACTAGAATAATGAGGTATTAAAGGAATTTCCCTTTTTTTCATAATTAACATATCGCACTCATAATATAACGAACAACACAGTAATTTGCCAGAAGGACAGTGCGTCTGCGTTCATTGAGCCCAGGTTCCGCCCCAACATTTTTTGTCGTATCATTATCGACCAATACAAACTAGATAGATACCTATTAAAATAACCTTTATTCTTGAAGTCCATTTATCGAGTTGGTTCAATAAAACTTAGCAGCACAAAATTCAAGAATAGCATAAAAAACTTGTAACCGTTTTTGTGTAAACTTCGACATACCTGCGTAAATGTTGTATGTAACTGAATTTCTGAAGTGAACTCTATGTGCGCCTACCGTGACCTGGTCGCGCCACAGAGGAGCTCGGCGCTCACTCGTGAAATCTCGTTGAGGTCATGACGCAGGTACGTAGTCTCCAGTGGCCTCCGGTTCATAATTTTCGCACAATTTTTTATTTTTGTTAGTTGTTTTCTAACATACCATCATATTTACTACCAGCCTGACCTTTCTCGAAAAAAATTTTTTTGTGTTAAGGTAAATACTTGTTTAAATTAATGGGTCAATGAGTACTGTAGTATACACATAGACTTCTTTAAAACGTTGCGGTCCACGGAATCACCGAGGAGCGATCGCCAACATGCTCTTAATGTAAAAAAAGAAAATATATTTAAATGTTTTTGCGAACTCGACGGTATATCTAAACTTCACGGACCGTATCCAAGCACTAAATTACTCTTAACATTATGTAAATGTTCATATAAAACCAAAAAAATATATATTAATTTGCATCTTAAGACCTTAATTAAGTATAAAACCTAACTTATAATTAGGCACTTAGGCGATCGTTTCGGCTGCCTTCCGGACACATGATTTTGTTAAATTCACGTAAGTAAACAAACACAGGCTGGGAACACACGTACAACAAAGGATTCCGCGCACCGGAATATCTCACTTATATTTTAGATGGATTTACAAAACAAAAACGTCCTATAGAAACTTTTATCGTAACTTCACGCCTATAATCCCCGAAGAAGTAGGCAGAAGAATATAAAACACTCCCACGTTTCACCAGTTACGTTTACGTCCCACTATGCAATAGATGGTGAACCTATTGCCATGCCATAAAATATTTTTAAACACACTAAAACCTAAGCGGTATTAACGTGATGATTTAATAGGAGAAACGTTGAATATATGTGTATATTCGAGGAGTGGTGCAGCGCGTCACGGAAGCCCTCGGAGGCTAACACTCTGGGTAGCAATGACGAAAACGACAACATATGTAACGGTCGTGTATTTCAACGCGCTGTGCATTTTAATAATTGTATCAATTGTTGGCTAACAAACTTATAGTAAAACGAACGATCTCAAATGAGTCAAGGGCGGCGTATATACATATACATATTAGCTATTGTGTTCTGCAGAACATTTACAAGCGAACGATAATGGTAAAATCAGACATTTGAAAGATGTCATTTCAATTTCTAGCGGTAATAAAGTTCGAATATACATAATAAGATTTATCACACTGCCAACACGAGCTCGGCCCGCTGCCGTCGCAGCGTGCGCTGCGGGCACGCCCGGTACGTGTTTATCCATACATACGAAGTTCTGTCTACGGCAGTGGTTCCCAAACTTTTTTGATCCATGGACTTCTTTTTGTAGTCAAAAGTTGTCGACTGATTCCCTCGTGAAAATGTACAATTGAGCATAGGACAAAAATTAAAAGAATAATTTGAAGAAGTATTTATGATAATTATAACTTTTTTTAAATTAATAGTAGGGGAGCCCACGATGCTAAATCGGCATTTACTCGAGCGTCATAGAGACAACATAACATAACAACAAGGACAGAAAAAATGACTTGATGAACGTGATTAGACTTTATCAGTATTTTTATATCTGGTTAGATGTTTGTGAGTAGCAAACGGAAATACCGACGAGCATTTATTTCTATCCCAGAGGTTCCCAGCCTTTTTTTCTTATATGCAAATATGCAAGTAACAGTCGCTGAGCTTCTTAAAATATTATCTGCGTACATTGATGGCTGAACTCAGGCCAACATTTTAGTTCTTCACTATTGAATGCAGATACATTTTCATAGACCCCCGCTTAAGAATTGTGAATTTTTCCCATTTTTTTGTCATGCCAACGTAGATTCCCGTCGAGTCTGCTGTTATCTGGATCACTTTGGGAACCTTTTTTCTACAGTATAAAGGTAGCATATGTGACTCTAACGTAGAACGTAGAATATGAAGCCAGCACTGGGCACAGCTGGTCGCGGGACTTAAATAATAAAACTTCTAACAATATTAAGGATATCAAGCTCACTGACACACTAACAGTCCTTCGAAGTACCCACTACATTGCGAAAAAGCTTTATTATTAACTGTAATGGTGAGACAATTATGGCCGAATTAGAACTGGACGTTGAGTATCAGTTAGCCCGGTTATATAATTTGCCCATGAAATTGTGTAAAATTGATGCCGGTAGCAAGCGTGTACAGAAGAGCAATAGTTTTATCAACAGTCAGAGTAAAGGTGGCCGGCCGCAGCGGCGCGAACGTCGCCGCACGGCACACGCAACTGGGACTGGTACTGCACAGGGTCGATGTAACGTATTCCACCACCTTCGACTCCATTGACCAATCAATCTCATGAAGATAATTTGCCCAAAGCATTCAACTTACAGAATATTAAAATTTCCACTCCGAGTATCCTGGGACGATAACCGTCAGCTCAACACAAAAATGGTATTCGCTGTTTGAAAACAATACCCAGGAAACCCCAGGAACTATTCAGCGTGAAGTAAATTTTCCAGGTAGGATGTATTTCAGTCGTATTTGCACAACCCATTTGAGGTATCTATTCAACAAGGTATCTATTTGAGGAATAGACGACGCTATATTGGTTCCTACATTGGACGCAGTGGACGAGAATAGGCTGATGATGATGATGAAGATTTATTGTATGTTGTACTCTCAACATGTTTGTATCCTACTACTATGTCGTGTTCAAATACTAAAACAGAGTCAGCTCTCGGATGATATCGGAGTGGACTCAAGCAAATCATTTGAATATCAGTAACCCATCATTGTATTTTAACGTGCTTTCCTTCTTTATAACACACGACGATATTTCCATGGTCTCTTCACCTGCTCCTGCCGCTCCACAATGTTAGCAGAGCCACACATACTAGCACTTAGTCTGCGCCGCCTGCGCCCGGGCGGGGCGCTTCTCACGATACACGCTTCTTCATACTGGGATGTTTATAGTGTAAGTACGCCAGGTCCCTAGGCGACACACGAGCGCGTGCGTCAACACAAACGCACTGCAGCCTGCCCCACAGACCGCCGCCACAACCACAGCAACACCTGCACTAGTAAGTTGACCAGTTGACCTTGGCGCCGCGACTGGCGAATTTTATAATTTATACGTATGCAAATGAATAGACGATATCAATCATGGAAATTGATTACATGACGTCTTTTATGAGGTGTTCGTCCGCGCGCGCGACTGTTGTTACTTAGTTCTGACGTTGGTTTCTAAATTAACATATCACATGTACTTGTGTACAATATATCCAACACAGTCGCGGTCGTAGCGAAATATTAATATATGTTAGCTAAAAACAAAGTAACTATTTTTTACGCCTACCCAGTTTTTTTATTAAAATATATTGGCAGATTCCACACCTTCGATTATTTTGATAAGGATATTTATCTTCGTTTATTTTTATACTCGTATGAAAACAATGGAATGATTCTATTTTACATAGATTATATAATTTACTAAATATCGCCAATAAATGAACATTATTGATAAGGAGATCAACTAATTTTACAATAAAAACTTTTATATATAAAAACTTATATATATTTTCTGTTTCTTACATCCTAACTTTCGACTGGGCAACCCGATTTTGATGACTCTTTTTTTATTTGAAACCTGATGCTTCCCCTGTGGTTCCAGTTCAATTTGGTACAGTTATGGCCATGGCATTCATAACAAAATCATATATGTCTCAAAATTTGCCATAAGCAATTGCGCGAAATTGGACAAATAACTCATTATCACGCCAACAAAGTTAATGTTTTTTTTAATTTGAAAAGTATGTATTTCAAAGTTTGATGAGAGAGCATGATTAAGTTTTCATTATAGGATTCATGGCAAAATAACTGAACTCTTCAATTTCTAGAGCAAATGAGCGATACTCGACCAAATCCTTTACAGACTATCCGGGCACTCGAGTCAGCCGTCACGGCCCAGCATTACTCGTGGTCGGACACCACAGCCAGAGGAACCCCGTGCATACATCGTCGTTTTCTTTCAGCCGAATATGAGATGGGATCCGTTGAAGAACTACCTTTTTATGTTAATGTCTGATCGAGATCTTAATAATAATAAAAGTCATTTAAAGTACTACGATAACATAATGCAGGTAGAATTATTGTTATGTTTGGAGGCAATGTCGGCCGAGGAAGCGCTGCACTATACCTGGTAGTACAGTCTTGTTTTTAAGGTTTTTTTTATTTTTGTTTATTGTTTAGGAAAATTTATAATAAGTTAGACCACATTAAATCATATAAAATTACCTATTTTCGGAACTATCGGTTAACTTCCCACGTGAACTGTTCAAGTAAAACT
>DWEI01000635.1:0-20510 GCA_018245875.1 Mysoria ambigua
ATTATGATTTTGATAATATATGTTATCTGTGTTTTCACTGCTACTCAGACGGGAACCTCTTGCTTGTCTCAGTGATAGAGTAGAATAGATTTGGTTTTTGATTGTCAAGGCGAATCACGCACTTTCTGGGCAGTCTTGTAATGAAAAATCTAAAATATACCCTTCAGGTTTATTGATTTTTCATATAGTACAGATTAAGATTAGAATAGTATTAATGTAAAGCAATATACTGGGGCTCTTGGAGTCCCAAACTCCCAAAGTAGAAGGTGATTTTATTTGTCAAGTTGTTTAGTCAAGATCCTGGACGAGTGAAGTGATACCGATGAACTGTTGAAAATGAATGCTGATTTTTATTTGTTATATTTTATTTCTATTACAATAGCGGAATATATTTTCTAGTCAATACATATTTTTGGCCTAGAAATTTTGAATGCGTGTATTTTATTCCCGAGAATAGTAAAGACAGGGAAGGGGATTATTATTACAGTATTTTTCTCCCGAAGTCTAAACTGGAACATCCATACTTCCTAAGACCATATGCATATCGATCTTAGGTCATGCTTACAATAAAGTGACTGTTCATTAATTTGTTTATACGACATTACTTTTTTAATTTTTTATACTCAGTTATTCAACTTAAAAAATGGATGATCATTGCATTGGAGCTTTTTTTCATAAATATTTTAAATTTTAAAATATTTTTAATTTACTATAGTTTTGTACAATCTGTAAATTGTAAATTAATTAATAATATGTTTTATTAAGTAGCCTTAAGTATTATGAATTATCACAAACTTACTGCTCCTACATAGAACTCCAGGGAGATACATGTGTATTAATATATCAAGACAGTTGTACATACATAGTGTATTAACAATATCAAATTGTCATGTTCTCAGTGACACATAAATCTTCAAAATGGAGACAGTGCCATCAGCTCCAGGGAATGAAGTTCCAAATCCTGACAGTGTTAAAAGTGAAGATGGTAACCTGACACAAGGTAGCGGCCGAGCTTCACCACCACCCAATTGTGCAATATGCCTTGGAACATGCAGGAACAAGTCTTTCACAGACTCTTGCCTCCATCAGTTCTGTTTCAAATGTCTACTGACATGGAGTAAAGTAAGTGTACTATATTTAAAATCATCTTTAAAAGCCCTCTATTTAGTGGATACTTTTAAATTATGCATGTTCACTGCACCTGTTTTGTGTTTTATTACATGTATTCTATATTTTATATATTTTCAATTTATCTGCATATCTACAATTTTTGTATGGTTGCTTTGGCAATGTTTAGGTCTAGTAATGATTAACAGTTTAGGTGGGTTCAAATTTGTATTATTTTACTGCAAAAAGAAAAATAACACACATCAATGGCACAGTCACGTGTGCAGGGTCTGATGCTAATATGGTTTAGTAAATTCCTGGGCAACAAGGCTGCAGTTTTTGAGTCCATTCTGAAATTTTCTTAGATATTTTTTTAAATACTACTACTTGTATTACTGCTATCTATCTAATACTTACTTATTCCATTGTTGTCTGAGAAAATCTGTTGAACTGAGATAAAGAACAAAGTTCTTCTTCTCAATACAAAATATACTGTAGCTTATCACTGATGTGTAAAAATTAAGCATTATCAATGTGTTCCAGTTCATGTTATTTTATATTATCTCAGTTTGTTTGCATTATGCCTACTATGTCAATGTATCAAGAAAAGTACTGGAAAAAACATTATTGCTGTGATTCTTGGTTGTGAAAGGAATGTTCAAAATGTTTAATTGGCAACAAAGGAGGGTCAAAAGGTTCCTCAATATCTCATCTCATGTATGACAGCTTTAATTAATGAAGAGAAGGATAAAGAGGGGCCTTAGTTGTAGATCTCAATCTTTGAACACCTCATTGGGAAATATATGTAATAAATATGTATGTTTAATTGATAAAAGAAAATAAATAATAATTTAGTATTGATCACAGTAACAACATCACTGGGAAATTGCTAAATGTTATAGTAAATTGTTGCTACTTGAATAGTGTAGAGCTAAACTCATAACAAATATCTATACTTGTATCAATATTACTTGTATTATATTCATGTCATTCCCATGAGTGATCATAGCTAAAATGAGCAGTTAAATCATTCGCAAGGATTCATTGCTACTTATAACCCTAACATTAACCTGTGATCCTCCAATTGGGTAGATAGAGGTCTGCAGTACTTTCACATTTTACAATTTATATGTCCCTTTTCATCATAGATTCGAAATTGTGATTAGAAATGTCAACTTAAAAATCCAATAGCGTTGACCTGATGGCCCCAATGGCTTTGACCCATGATAGGATTTCAGTCCTACTTGCTATACCAATGTGATATCTCATTTATGAACAATAATATGATACATTTATCAGTGAACAAAGTGGTTTGTATGGGATTTAACAAATAGTGATGCTGCCATCAGAGGAAGGAAGGAAATAATGTGATAAAAAAGGCTTCATCAGAAAAACTAGATACAAAATACAGCCTAATACATGATGTCTTGGGACTTTAAGATGGGGATATTTGGTATAGCAAAATGATAAAGGAAAACAAGTTTTGCATAGAAATTTTTTGAATGAGTACTGTGTCCGGCAACAAAAATATACAAAAATAAATAAGTGACAAATTGATCTACAATATTCAAGATAACTTATTGAAAAAACACTAAGGAAATGCTTAAATTCATGATGGTGACATCATTAATTTGTCTCAGTCCACTGCTGGACATAGGCGTCCCTTTAGAGCGCCATTGCCCCCTGTCGTCAGCTTGCCACATCCAGTTTCTGCCTGCAGCCTTTTGCAGATCATCAGCCTACCTGTCTGGAGGGCGTCCACCACCAACAAAATTTAAATTATTATAACAATTTAAATTTTGGTCAACAATGTATTTATAATGCACATGTCAAAATGATGCTTGTGTTCTGGCATGTTCTGATAATATGGGACTGAGAAATAAACGGCAGATGAAAAATAAAAGGGACAGTGTCAGAGTTCATGAAAGCAACTTTAGAGGCAGATCAGAACTTATATATCTACATCAAGAAGGTTGGAAGTTAGTTTATGGAGAGTCAGAAGTCGGGAGTGGAATTCAAAAAGGCATGTCAGGTCTGTAAAGTGCACATGGGCTGTGCCCAATACAGACCTAGAGTCTATCTGGGATGGGCCTTGGAATGACCCAATAGTAATAAATTGTATATTATTTGTTCACTAATTTTGTTACCATTGACACCTTGCTGTGTCCAATGGTATCTGTAATCGTACAATTATATTAGTTAAAGAAGACATGATATTTTCAGGTTAAAGCTGTTTGTCCTCTGTGCAAGCAGAACTTCAGGTCCATTATTCATAATGTTCGCTCGAATCACCAGTATGAAGAATATGTGGTCGAACAAAGGAGTGAGGGTAGCAGTGACCGGGGTGATCTTGATGGCAATGCATCAAGGACCTTTATATACAGGTAAATATTTTCAAGTTAACTTTGCTGTATCAGATACATCAATGATATAATTAAATACAACTAATGTATTTAATTATTGATGTTTCTGAAACCTTAATCCATTATCTTTGACTCCTTATTTTTGTCTAATTTGTTCCTTTTAACCTTGCTTGTATGGAAAGTTCATAATAACTACTACTTTTGCAACTAGTAGATTATGCCATTACTAACATATAGCAAGCATTTAGAAATTATGTATTTTAATCAACAACTGTTTATTAAAGTTATGCCTAACTTAAGAACATATAAAAAGTATAAACTGTAGAACAGTTGTATAGATAGCCCTTAGAAAATCCCAATATTATTCACTTGCAGGACAACATTAACGGTGCAGCCGCACGAGTCGATTGCGATCCAGCAGCTGCTGCTGCAGCACTACCCCATGATGGCGAACGTGTTCCCGGCGCCGGCGCGCCGCCGCCGCTCGCCGAGCCTGTTCCGCCGCACCGTCTACCGCCACAACCTGTGGGCGCGCCCGCTGCCAGACTTCACCGGCCGGTTCCGCGACTGTACTCCCGATTTCTACCGGTACTTACTCCATTATCTACTTACTACTTGCTTTAATTATTATCAATGTATAAATATATATCAGCCGCCCATTTATTAATGAGTCTTTATTGGTCTTTGAAGGTACAATCAAACGCAAATGCACAGACTTATGCCGTGGATGAATAGAGAACTGTTTTATTTGTTGAATGAGAATCAGAGGCACATTAACTTCGTAATGTCTCGCATACTGGAATTGCTCCAGATGTATCATATCAACTCTCCGGAATTTAGGGACGCACTGCACAGATATTTTGGGGACAGAACTGAGCATTTCTTGCATGAGCTATACTGTTTTGCATCGACGCCCTATGATTTGACGGGCTATGATAGGAACGTTCAATATACCACAGGCCCAAGGGTGTCGACCATGATCAATGAAGTCGATTCCGGTTCTGAATCTGAATCAAGCGCCGATTCAGATATTATTATGATCTCCAGCAGTGTTCCGCCCGTGTCGCCGCCCGGACCATCTCGTTTGACTCGTTCGGCTCGCGTACCCGTTTATCCCCAAAACTACATTCCGAATCCCTCTACTAATAACGTCATTCCCATTGAGACTATTTCGCACTCCGATACTGACGACGATTCGGAAGTTATGGTGGTGGGGTACATAAAACCACCTCAGGATAGGACGCCCGAAATTGTAGATTTACTCGGTTCGGACAGTGACGTAATCGTGCAGGACACACCGCAGCCTGAACCAGCAAACAATCCTGAATGTTCAGAATATCGACCAAACCCTCTGGTAAAGTTGAGCTTGAGGTGTCACAGGCCACGCGAGAACAGGGAGTCGGACAGTGAGGATAGCAGCTACCGACCGCCTCGGCCCCGGCGGAAGCGTCGCATGAAGTCAGCGGACACTGCTACCACCACCGACACAAACCGGACGACGCCGTCGCCCGCCACGCTTGCGGACCCCCAGTCGGCCACGTCCGTGCCGTCGACATCTTCATCGTCGTCGTCCTCGTCTTCGCCGTCGTCCTCGTCCTCCTCTTCGACGTCGTCGTCGTCGGCCACCACTTCCTATTCGTTCCACGGGAACACGTCTACTGATTCTTATGATTCGGGCGAAGAAAAAAGGAAGACATTGAAGAGGAAATTAAAAAGGAAAAAGAGCTCGGAAAGAAGTAAGAAGAAAAGCAAAAGAAGTAAATCACGCTCACATCACAAAGAAAGTAAAGTCCCACAGAACTCATCGGATAAATCAAGTAAACGTAAATCTCATTCCGGTAAAGGCGTCAAATCTTCAAACAAAAGTAACGGTCTCACAATTGTTGCAAACTTAAATGCTGACAAACCGCAATCGAATGGGGAACCTATTGCGAGCACTAGCGGCACCTCCAGTCACGGAACGCTTCATCCGGAAAATCGTAAAGATAGTAGACCCAGCCACGAGAGGAAAAGACTGAAAAGTGTTGTTCGTGTAATAAGGGACAAAAAGACTGTAGAGGCCCCTTGTGATAGGACTGAGAATTTACATAGCAATGCGACTCAAAATCCTAGCACTAGTAGACTTTCTCACGAGGACGAAAGATCAAGATATCCCAACGAAGATCCTAAAAATACGATCGCCTCCCCTTCCCATACACCACCCCACGACAGCTCAGATTCTGACGACAACCTTCCTCTTAATATTACCATACAGAAAATGAAGTCAATAAAAGTTAATAACGCCCGAAATGGATTAGATAATAATAAACACACACACAAAAATAAGTGATTGTATGTTATCTTGTGACTTGTGTATATGATCGTTACTTATAATAATGTAATTCTAATTTTTATTACTTTAACTTATTGTAATTTAGTTTAATTTGTTATTTAAATAAATCTTTGCGTTATACATACTGTAATGTAATTTATTGCTTTAAGAATTTGGTAACGATCATTATCTCAAATAGTGCATTGTACATAACTTATATTTATCTACTTAATAAACTTTAATTCACTAGTCTAGCCTTAAGTCGATAAATTCTTGAGTACTAATTTAAATTATTTCAAAAGGCATAGCCGAGAACAATCTCTTGAAAATATGCAAGTTTAATTTCTTATGCACTTTTGTTTAAGTTATTTTTTACTTATGAAGTTAATTGACTTCAAATCACTAGTTTAAATTTGACAGGTACAAGTCCTTTTTCTTTTCGATGTAAATTTACATACGTACTCCAAATTCTTAAGATCTTAAAATATAATTAAATCTATCTAATAATTCTATCTCATATTTGCCTCAATGTAATGGATAATTTAAATACGGGTATTAATATTCATGCTGTGACGTGTGACTCTCGAATACAACATCTACATCGAAACTGGTAACACCTCTGGTGGTTTTTTACATATCTGCAAATGAAGACCACTTGCCATCATACAGCTCGATAACTTGATTGCCAGCGTAAGTTTTGTATAACAAATCAGGAAACAAGAGTAACAAACCAAATACGAACAAAATAAACGGCAGTTACCACACCTTATTTGCTTGTATATCATTCATTGCAAATGTTTGTCGCGTTTAGAAACAGTCGTAGTAAATGATTTACAAATTTCGTAGAACATCACGTATTGGCTAACTGCAGGTAATTATTATTCGTTCATCGTTTTATAAAGTGAATACACGCTCACTTACCCCATGTTTGTACTATTGAGACGTGCGATAGTAACATCACGTAAGTACCATAGCAAAAGAAACATTATCTTTATGTACGACACGTATCCTAGTATTGTCTCAATGGTGAATTAAAAAACCATTATAATAATTTATTACTTAATAAAATTACTCATTAGGTTATTAGGTACGTCTATAATATTTGCTACAAAATATGCTGGTCAATATATGGAGTGTATCAATATGAACATGGTAAAAATAAAATGTTAATATGTCTTTAATTTGGGCGCGTATTCACTGTAATATGTTACCATTTCTGTATGTGCCATTGGTTGATTGTACGCTTTGTCGTAACAAAGGTTGCCACAAAATAGTTCTCAAGCATTGATTGAGGTTAAGTTTATGGTGAATACGCTCCTTTTTTAAAGCGAGGTTGTTCAAATAAATAAAACTGTACAGCAACATTCAAAGCATTTTTTGTTTTATTTCCAATTCATTTCTTTTTCAGGGTGATATTAATTAATGGAAGTGAAATAAATACGAAAAAAAAAGACGAATTTCAGCTATTTTTTTATTCAGAATTACAATCTATGATATACTTAATTTTATAAAACAATAATATATGGTGCTCCATATTGTAATGTGCAATCAGACCACCAAGATTTGGATGGCTATGTACTTGCTGTGTAATAAAAATGTGTAACAGTTTTCCAAGTGGACGGTATACAATTACAATATTGGTAAAAAATGTTTCACCTTAATTCATTTTTATAAACATTTTCAATACGTAACTACTGGGTGTCACACCCATTCCAAGTTCAATTATCGATTTCATTAAATCATTTCACTCTTAGGTAAAAATAAGCTATTTATTGATAAGCATGACTTTCAGTCAACGATTAGCACTAACTGGTTAACCAATTCCTTGGATCGTCATCTGTCAATATTTGGGGCTTGATTAAATTGCCGCCCGGATATAAGCTTCACATACATTAAACCTATACTGATATATACCAATATTAATATTTTATAATCCTAAGCGTTGGACACGAGGTATAGTCCTTATTATAACTAAATTCTATGTTGCTATACCTGTTATTGATAATATCGGAAACTAGAGATGTAACGAATGTCACTTTTTGAACATTCGCGAATATTCGGTGATATAAAATTTGATTTTGTTTGTTTTCATTGATTATATATTTTCTGTGTTAATGTTCTAATGCAAATTTAATTGTTAGGCTTCATTGCTCAAAGTAAAGTAAATATATAAATTATACCAAATGATAAACAGAAAATTATAATGCGATCACTAGGTTGCTCTATTTTGTTGTGTAATAAAACAAGAAATAAATGGATTTTCGTTTTATTGATTTTTTTCTTGACATTTGTACTGTCAAAACATATTCTCGCATTCTCAAAATTTTTGCGAATGCGCGAATATGTAAAAATATACGAATATTCGTTACATCTCTACCTGAAACTGTCTAGGCCTTTTTACCTGATACCCGTTAGTTTATTAGACTTAATAGCGCTTCTAACTATAGCAGTGCGACATTAAATTGTTTTCATTACCAAATTTATAGCACCTCATTAGTACGAGACTGCCTATCAACAATGACAATGCAAAAGGAAAAAAATTATAATTGGACATAGATTATGATTATTGTATTTAACATGTAATTGCTTTAATAAATAAATGACAGACACTTCAGCTTTTTATTAAACAATTGGCAGCCAAGTTTTATTTGATACATGAATGTCTCATTTTTGGTAATGCAATGGCAACTGGACATAATACATAGCACCCAGGGAAATGTATAATATATGAAAATAACCACCTGGCAGGGTTTTTAAGTCTGGGGTTAAAATAATGCAACACTGGCAGCTGGCTACCCGGTCCTTATTCCCGCTAACCTACGCTGTACCCATGCAGGTTACTGAACTACAATGGTAATTCATAAAATGTAGAATATTTTTTTTATACGAAAAAAGAAAACTGCCAAACAACGCGAAAACGCGAACGCTTTATTATTTAGCCTTCCAGCCCGTGTGAATAAATATCTTACATAACATTTTTTAATCTTAGATCCTAACATCTTTTTTTTAAGCAATTTAAATCTGTCAAGGGTGCTTTCAGCTATTACTGTAAACATTTGAATCAAAGAAAAAATACTATTTTCAGTGATATTTCATAATAAATATTCAGAAAGTTTAAATAAAACATATTTAAATACTGTTAGATATTGCTCGAGTAAAACTAATTCACAACATGTTGTGTACACAAACCGCTACCCTCACAAACCGTGGTTGCAAATTATTGTCTACTTTTATTATTCAATATATATCGAAGCAACGTTCTAATCAAATACATATATTAAAAAAAGAAGCGCACAATATTTGCATGTCCAGCACACAGCTGGTAACTCACAGCTTTTGTGTAACGGTAAGTGGCCAGCCCCTTAAACTGATGGTTTCTAGAACCTAAGAAGTCTTTAAAAATAGGGGCTACCTACCTAGAGCCCCAAAAATATTTTTTACTACTTACTGCTTTACTAGCTTTCCATGATTATTAGCACAATCGGAAAAATAATGTTAAGTTTAATCAAGCATACTCCAAACACATTCGTTGTACGAATATTACATGTTAAAAAATATATATACATATATATCAATGTTTCATCAAAATTACATAAATTTGATACTGACCAAAAAGCTATCTACACGACATATTACAAATACCATAGAATTTGATGACGCAAACTATAAATTAATCATATCTATATGATGTTCTGTAACATAAAATATTTTGTTTTCTTAAAAGGAGAAATGTTACATGAACTCAAGTGATAGTGATAGATGGCTAATATTTTCCCAAACTCAAATTGGACAAAAATGTGCAATTAAAATCTTTGCAGAACAGAGAGCCCAGTGATCGACAACTCTTACTGTGCAAAAAGTAGTTCATTTCCTTTTTGTTCCATTGGTGACATCACCAAATAGTGACATAATAAAAGATTAGGTACTGATGATGAAGGCAAATAAAAACCCGTGATAGCCTTGTTTTTTAGATTCCAACTTTGCAATCCGTATCGCTAGCATATATCAAAATTTTCTATATCACTTACAATTTCAATGGCAAAATAAAAAGGAAACAAACAGACATCACACTTCTTCATAAGTTTTCTAAGACGTTGTAAAATCCGACCTGTTTAATTCGCTAGCCAGATTTAATATAGCTGTGGAAAGATCTGTGTTGAAAAGGAATATTGTTAATAGAGATGACGCAAATCTCACACCAGATGCCACCGCTACTCTGTTACATTTTAAACTTAATCAAAACATTCATACATAAATATGTTCATGAAATAAACAAAATACTAAAAATAATAAAACAGCTACCCTCATTAGGAAATCCACTATGACCAAATTCTATAGCATTTGCATTTACTTATAACAAGAAATTTATATTATTAGGATAGCATCCTCATTATTAAAACTATAAAATAGATTTAAACAATACATTGACTGTTATTCCGTTGCCTGTAGATAAAATATGGTATATACTTATAAAGAAACTAGTATGCTATGAGGCATCAAAGTACAGAACAATGTAAAATTACGAAGGGTTAACCTCAACTACAGTGTCCATATGCTGGGGGTGCGGCTTGAAGTCCACAACCTCTTTCCACACCAGTTCTGTGAAAGAACAATCATTTATTGCAGCTGTACCCCATTACTGACTATGAGTACACTAAAATTTGGGAAAGTTTTGAATCTTACAATGTCGGTTTGTAGGGTGAAAACATCTCTTTCTTTGAATGTCTTATGTTGCTATCCACAAGTTAAATATTTACATACATACTTTTTTTCACCTGTTACATGTAAATTATGAAGCATAGTAAAAACAATCTAAAATAACAGAAGTTGAAACGATTAAAAAATTATCCAAATTGCTTTAATGTAACTAATTTATCAATCACTTTCAGATTACCAACATATAATATCACTTGTGAGAGGCAACCTGAGTAAGAAACCGACAAACACTTTGGAGCAAAGTGAGTTTGGTCATGATAGAGGTAGCGTGAACCCGGTGGTGGTGGTCACCTTTCCATTTGTCGACGGGCAGGTCCATGTCCTCGAAGCTCTGGTCGTAGGGCGCCGACACGGGCTCGTCCGTGGGGTCCGCGTACTGCGACAGGTACTCGTGCGCCAGCGCCTGCTCCGCCGTGATGCGCCTACGGTTATCCAAGTCACACTTAAAACTTCTTTACGAAAGTGTGACAACGACAAAATAACATCACGCCAGTGTTTCCCTCGAGAGGAGTACTGAGGAGTGAAGTAACCTTCCATGATGTAGCTATTGTGTGATTAATCCCATCACAGAAGTGGGAGGTGAGCCTATGGCCGTACATAAAACTGGGGATATCAAGGGGAACCCGATAACACCTCGCCCGACCCGAAGAGCGAACCCAGGCCACAGCACCTCCAGATTAACAGTTGCGCTTGCAATCACCCGCATAACGAGACGCTTACGGAAATTACTATTAACATGAAATAGTCGTCATCGTCATTATAATCAGTGTTTGGAGGTCCACTGCTGAACGTAGGCCTCTCCTAGTCGTCGCCACTCCTTCCGGTACTAAGCCTTTTGCATTCAGCAGTACCCTGAAGTCTTATTCACGTCGTCAGACCATCTGGTAAGAGGGCCATCTGAACTCTTTTTACCGACGCGCGATCACAGGAGCTCAGGTAAAGTTTTCTTTTTTATTGTCTCATTGGTCTGTTGGTTTGGATGTCCTGGTGGATGTGTGTAAAGGAGAATGTGTGGATCAGGAGGTGCGGGTTAATTCCCGGATGGGGCACTAAGCAATTTTTCTAATTTAGATTTTCTAGTAGTGGCACAGAGATTGGATTTAAAAAAATATATCTTGGGACATCTCCACACACTGCCATTTGAACCCAAAGTAAGCGTCAAGAGAGCTTGTGGTCTGGATAACCAGGCGTCTGATAAACTACACATATAGATATAAATATATACTTAAATAGATATATTTTTTACACCCAGGCACATAACAATACTTACTTGTGCTCATCACACAAATATTTACTCGGGTTGGAAACGAACACACGACCCCCGACGCAACGGTCAGGTTCACTAGCCTCTGCGCCAATCGGCAATAGGCCAACCACCTATTCCATAGTGAGACGTCTACTTAACTGATTAAACGTGGGATCGTACTTCACTCCTCTGCCTACATCTTTGGGGGAAACAGGCGTAATGTTGCGTTACGCTATTAAAATGCGAATATTGATATAGTCGTAACAGACACATTCACAATGCTACAATTGGACAAGAACATCAATGTATTGTTACCAAGATAGCTGATAACTTTCCAAGCTTACTTCTTATTGTTAATCTTCATTGTATCTATATTGATCTGTGATAGGTAAAATACTACAGGGCTAATATTAAATAACCATGTTTCCAATCCACTGTTGAATTGCCAATTGACCGATTATGAAAACATAATAAAGAAAGATAAGATAAAATTGATAGCTTTGATAAGCTTTGTACTACATACCCACTAACCCACAAGCATGTTTGATTAAAGTACACTTAATTGACTCACAGATTATATCATTATGTATCAAAGATTACATTCATTATAATTTCATAATTTCTTGCTATTATTATTTTTATTATTGTTCTTGCTATTATTCATAAATTTATTGCTATTATTATTGTGTTTACAAATTTAATTATTATACATATTTTTTTATTATTATGTTTATTTTTTTAAATTTATATTTGGCACTCCGTGCTCTCTGCCTACCCCGTAAGGGACTCGGCATGAAGATATGTATGTATTATTGTGTTTAGTAGATAAAACAGAGGGTACTTGTCGGCGTCCAGCTCCAGCATGAGCTCCAACAGGTTAACGGCGAGCGGGTTGGCGCCGCGGAACACCTCGCGGAAGTCGCGTCGCTTCAACGTCGGCAGCGACTGGATGTAGTTCCTGGCCTGCGAGTTTCCATATTTCTCTTATCACAAAATAAATATAATATATTCAATCACAACATCCAGTTACCTGAGAATTCATTCAGTATCATTGATTTTCTCGTCCATAAAATACCTACATAATACTCAATTACTGTGTAAATCTTCTTCAAAACGACCTCACAAAAAATATCACTTCCTTTTCTTTGTCAACTTCCATTGTCATCCAATTATATAATTAATATTTTGTGATACAATGAGACAGACATTTGACGAAAGAAAACTTTTTTTAATAATAGCATGTTTTTTTACAAAGTACTGTATCTATCATATGTAAGTATATAAATTCAAATATCATGAGTGCCTTTTAATACAATAAGCTATTCTTTTATTTTTGTTTACTGATGAAATGAAGGAATGTACAACAAATAATTTTGACAGATTGTAAGTTAAATTAGGTTTAGAGATCCGAATTCCTAAAATAACCTAAAAAAACTACTTCCGCAATTTTTTATAATAATTTGGGCATAATCATTTGTGCACATATGTTCAGTATTACTTTATTGAAAGTCAATCTCTCATAATATCATAAAATTATTCATTATATATCATTACTAACGTGCCATTAGACTATCAGACTAACTTAACATAATCCAGGGAAATGATAATTATACAAAGTAGGTATGAAACTTCACAACTATATTCCACGTACAATTAAAATACTATAAGAGATGTAAGGTTTTACTACACCTGTTCAAATAAATAGCATAATACTTGGTATACATTTCTTAACTATGCAACTATTACCTAATATATACATATTGAAAAAAAATGTACATCGGTTATAAGATGCTAAAAACATATGCATATTAATAGTAAGAATATTAATGTAATTTAATATTTTAGTGTTTTATAAGGCTTGTGATTATTTGATTAAGTGTCATTAGAATCCTTACCTCCTCACTTATTATTTTGTCAATAGTTTCTTGTTCGGGCTTTCCACACAAAAACAAAATCCTCGTGAGATGATCAATATCTGAATGCGTAAATGTTAAGGTTACAGAAGCACCAAACTTACATTAAGCAGAGTAGACAAGACATACCACATCACTTGAAGCATGTTAATCAAGCCATTATAGACATGTCACCCCTCAAGTATTTGCACAGGCTAATTGACCAAGCAGTATTCACTAAACAAATCATATCTTATGCAAACTACATGATTAAATATGGGTGAACCGAAATCATTACCCTATCGTTGGAAATCATTTTTTTATTTAAATTTCACTATTTCAATGAAAGAAAATGTGAACTAATAAATTTATAAGATCATGTATTGAGCTGTTTTTTAAATCAATTCTTTAATATGCTTCTTGTTTTTAATAGTATTAATATTTTAATTAATTACTTTATTCAATGATTTAAAATACACACTGATATAGGCATTAAAACGGATTTGATTTTCATTTACATAATTTCAATTATAAATTTACGACACAAAAATGTCCCAGTGAACATGTATCCACTACTTACAGATTCGGATGATATTTTCTGCATGAATTCCTGGCTAGGTGTGCCCAATATCTCCATTATCAGATTCAGTTGATGGATATCTGTCTTGTCCATTAAGGTTGGTAGGCAAATGAGAGAGTTACTAAAAGCTAGGCTGCAAACACTAACAAAAAGTATGTTAATTACGTTGTATAAGAAGACATTTGAAATACTTCACCCTAAAGTAAAACTACAATAACATCTGACAAAGGCGTAGCATTAAACAGTATGTTTTAATGAACATTAACTACCATCACTAGCGAATGATTTCTAAACTGAAAATAAAGAACAAGCAGACAAAATAATTGTAAAAATAATTAAAACACATTCATGTAAATAAAATTATACGAGATCTGCAGTTGTGATAAAAATCACACAAACTCTGCTAAATAGATTTCAATCAAATTTTTAACATTTCACTTCTCAGACACGTAAGTTCTTTTCTTAAAATAATTGTTATAATTACTGCATCTAATGTAAAGTTTTAATGTACTACAATTTGAAGCGAGATTTTAAAATTAGAAAAATATATTTTAGCCTTAAAGATTTTTCATGTATTCTCCTCTATACATAAAATATATTGTTAATATGTATCATAATAATGTAACAAGTATTGGGGGGTACTAAGAGGGTTTGACATAAAATCTACAATCTAAAAGAACTGTTTAGCATACCTGTCCAATTATATTTATACACATTTTACTAATAGAAAAAAAAACATTTTATATGAAATATTTGAAAGGATACGGTCTGAACCAGGAAACAGAGTTCTGCCAGTCAGCAGTTCAGCCATTATGCATCCAACAGACCAAATATCCACGGTTTGATTGTAATGCATCCAGTTTAACATAATCTCAGGGGCTCGGTACCATCTATAAGAGTACATATAAAATTTTGTAAGTAACCAATTAAATTTATGAAATATTTATTAGGAAATCTAAAGTTAATATTAAATCATACCTGGTAGCCACATAGCCAGTCATTTCATTCTCAGTAGGTCTGGCAAGACCAAAATCTAAGATCTTAAGCTCGCAATCTTCATTCACAGCGATATTGGAAGGTTTTAGATCCTAGGACGAAAGGATTTTAAATATTAGTTACATATATACTTATTTACATATGTATACAATTGAAATATACAAATCTACATACTCTGTGAATAATTCCAGCTGAATGAATATATTTAAGGCCTCGAAGTATCTGATATACAAGAAACTGAACATGGTCATCTGAGAGTTTCTGTGTGCGAACAATATTGTTGAGGTCAGCTCCCATCAAATGTGTCACCAAATACACTTGCTGGAACTCTTCTAAGTTCCTCTCTGGACTGAACACGTCCAGTAGTCCTAAATAATTATAAAGAACAGTGTTCAATGAATAAAAATGGTACAATACATTTTATTTCCAATAATGTCAATATAATCACATCATATATCTTTGATTCATTTGATAAAAGCTGTGTATTTTAATAAACATTATGTTTGTACAACAATTATGTATGTGTAAAATGAAAGTTTGTACAGAAATGTATTATTTGATTGAATTGAATTATATAAATAATAGCTCGTCTCTTCATAATGTAAATATATATCATGCTGAAATATTGATGCATATTGTTTTTTAACAACAAACTAAATTTGACATTTATTACTTTAGACTCTAAAGAAGTAGACACAAAGTATCAAGTGCCAAATATATCTATCCTCACAGATCTGTTATAGTTCTTCTGTATACCTCACGAACCACCACCTTGTCTCCCAATTATCATTATGCTTTTTAAATGTACCACTTGAAATAGACCTCACATAAGGTGTTTCTGCCCATAATTCTGGCATTCACAAAGCATGACTTTGTGGACCACCTACACGGCTTTTCGTAGACAACTAGGCCATTTAACCATGCCTAAGCAGGCTATCATATACTGCTTATGAGATCTGCTAGCACCGATTTTAGTTGCCTACCGACAATATCCTGTTATCACAAAATATATCCAGGACATATTCCTTCTCTACCCTGAGACATTTATTTTGATTCACCCAACATCTAATACATAGTGTAAACTATTTTAGTATTCATGTTTCAGATACTCACCGATAACATTTTCATGGTTCATATGTTTCAACATTCTCAGTTCTCTGTACGTCCTCTTGGCATGCACGGCTGACTGGAAGGGCCTTGCCAACTTCTTGATTGCCACTTTCATGTCATGCAGTGTATCTAAAGCCGAACTGAAAAATAAATTACACAGGTTAAAGATCATTAATTTTAACACACAAAGAGAGTAAGCCCTAACAGTGCTTTGTTACAAGGAAAAACTTCATATTTAATGTTGAATTTAATTGGCCAATATATAGCATGAAACCTATATATAACATGAAATAATACTATGATCAGTCATGAATAGATTAGGGTCTCTGGGAGTCAAAATGATCTTATAATTAATTATAGATTGTACATTAATGCCTAATGAATTTTGGTACAGGTTGGAGCAATTATAGATCTTGAATAAAACACAAATGAGCTATTTTGAGTATTGAACTCTTTTTGATTAACACTTGGGTCAAAATATTAAGTAAGTAATTCTATTATTCTATTTAAATACCAGACTTACAACCAACGCAATAAGAGGCACCTAGCTGCAATTACCATGCCCAGTCGTTAGACTAAAGGCAAGTCATCAATCAGTCTATCAGTCAAAACTTACACTTTATTAGAGGATTTATTTCAATTTTTTTTCATATTTAACCTTAAAGTGGTGGTGATATTTTATTTTATAATAGGGTTTAATAAATTTCATCATAATGGAGCTTAGACATGTTATGAGGAGGACTAAAAGTGCTAGTTTACCAATAGTGAAACAATATAACAAATTTGATTAATAATCCCTATTATTAATAGTATTCATATTATTAATAGTTGTATATGGAAGAGAACACAGGACACAGGTTAGCAGTGCTGATAACTCAGAAACTGTTATTTTGTCATGTAGACTAACAAGCCCTTGTTGTAAATCATACTCATATATTTGTAATTACAAAAATAACATTGCCAGAGTCCAGGAGCAGACAAACTGGCTCTACCAACTATTAATACCAAAATTAAAGTCTGAAAATTCCTAAGCAGTTGCTAATCAAATGTCAAATGTTTAAACGTGCCAAGCCAAGCTGACTGCATTGTAATACAGAGCAAAAGTGATCTTAATTTAATTATCATAGAGACTTAAATAGGTAACTCTTGAAGTGCAACAAGTTCTTACGGACGCCAATACTAAGTTTAAATACCTAGGTAACAAAAAATATTCAGCAATATTGAGCTAAGCCCTAGAGTAAACCAGTTCCACCCACACATTTCCTAACTGGAATAAGACATATGTTTTAAATTCCAGAAGTATAATAAGACTGTTTGATAAACGTTTAAAACATCTATTAAAAATAAATATTGGCTCAGTGCCCAAAAGTTTTCACAAAAAATACGTACCAAACTTGACCGTAAGCACCAGAACCTACAGGTGTAAGCATTTGATATCTTTCAGGTACAATCCATTCTGTTTTAGTTATTTCCACTGTATGAAAACGAGGCATTTTGCTTTTTTTTCTTACTTCCCACTATATTACTTTGTTATATTGCTAAAATATTAGCAATGTATAAACAGTATAATGTTTTATCTATGCATAAAACTAAAAAATCAAGATGGAATTTCTCTTCAAAATGTCAAAGTTGACGTTGGCATAGACCAAAAATTTTCTACTTCAGAAGGAAACAGTGAAAATATTTGTTTTAATAGTAATATATTACAGAAAAAAAAATTGGTTTATAATATATAAATTACGAATATGTATACTGAAGTATGTTAAAATGTGTATAATATTTATTCAATATTAAACACTGATTCAGATTTGACAGTGATTAAAGTTTATTGTCTAGATAAAAATAAACAAATCAATTTAAACAGCCTTTTTTGTCAAATGTAAGCAAGGGTTCAAATCCCCTGAAGAACATTAGCAATCGAATTATTCTAATTTTTGCTAAAAGAAATTATTAGTTAAGTAATAAGTTTTCGGAGTCTGAATTTGCACTTGATGTATTCCAATAGGCTCATACCCATACCATAATGGGATATTAAAGTAACTGGTGAAACATTGAAGTGTACCATACTTTCTATTTTCTCTTTCGGGAAATCTTGGTATCAGTATTTCACATTCCTAAAAAAGACATTTAACTTAACTATGCTTGCTTAGCTGACAGTCACAACTGTCAGATACAGCAGGCTGTCCAGCAGCCGTGCAAGTATTTTATTAAAACAAAGCCGCATCATTTTCAGAATATATTAAGGTGTTAAAATATACTGACAATGGCGCAGACGGCAGGCGTAAAGCCTATGGCCATTGCTGGTCGGGTAGCATCTGAAAGAGAAAGATGTCTTGGAATGACCGATGCTGAGAGAGCCTGGCGTAAGCAGTGGTTACAAGACCAAATTTTGGCTTCCAATGAGCCCGTATATGTCGAGGAATATTGGAGAGAACGCACCAATCCCATTCGGCGGTTTTATCGTAAACCCCTCGATGTTATATACAATAAATTAGCACCAATCCTGGTATGGTTACATAATAACAACCCAATATGATGTGCTAATATCTTACAACAAAATTTTCTTGAAATAAAAGAAAATAATGCAATTATTAAATTTTATAGGGTCAGCAACGCGCTGTAGATTATAGATATATAACGGGAAAGTTGTTCCTGATTGGTTTCGGTATATTGGGCGCTCATTACTACTTCAAATATCATGGAAACGTAAGTTCTTGTATTTTTTATTTTCACATACACGTCTAAGTGATTTGATTACTTTTTAATTAATTATTGATAATTTTTTATAGAACTGGACTAAGAAAGGAGGTTGGCGAATTTTAACACCTAAACCCAAGGTTTTGCCTGGTCAGCCTGGTTTTCCATACAAATCTGAACGCACTAAGGATTCTGACTATGCTGATAGAGGCTTCAAGGGTTCTCCAATTTAAGCAAATGCTTCTTCAGTTACATGTGTTAAATAGATGTTCAAATAATAGTAAATATATATATTACAGACTTTTATTTTAAATCAATGCCACTTTTTGTTGTAACACAAAGTAACTGATATTTTTTTTCAACCCTTTTATTATTCCATATTTAGGACATCACTTTCCTCTCAAAATGACAGGATTAAAAATTGGCAGACTTCACACACCTTTAGAGAGCAATTTAACTGAGGTGCCCAGGTTTCTTCAGTGTTTTCTTTTACCATTGTAGCATGTGATATTTAAACTTAAAACACACATTTGTTAAGAAATGTGTGCCAGGATTTGAAGCCAGGCCTTCAGAATGAGAGGTTCAATGTCAAACTATTAATTAGGCTATCACTAATGAATATGTATGTTCATTAAGTACCATAAAAATTATTAACGAACTAATCAAAATGGACTCAAATGGATCCCCCGATGATAAACCACTGGTCTGAATATGTTAAAGTTTCACAAACAATGCTGCCTTTGTACAACATAACTTTCACTCATACAAAGTTAAAAGAATGAGAAGGAAGGATGATTTAGAAGGTTTGAAGACGCATGATCAAATAAGAGTTTAAGAGTGTCTGTACATTTATGCCCTTTCTATCTAATAATGGTTTATTAAAAAAAATCTCCATTAGGGATTATATTTTTTTTCATTTAACTTATCTGCAAAGTAATCTATCCCATTCAAAATATATACAACAACAGATCAAACTGTTTTCTTATACATTTTTTTGTTTGTGGTCAAAATTAAACCGTTACAACCGCTGTACACTGTAACAAAATTATTCAGTATATAGTCTGCCTTGTACAAAGCTATCATACTGGAGTATAATAAATTACTTTTTATCAAACAATATGATATAGCACCCTTAATATATTTATAAATAATTAAGCAATGCTGAGGAACACTTATGAGTCCTACACTTGTATATTGCATCACTGAATACTAAGCCAAATCACCTTCGGTAAGACTATGCGACAGCTAGAAACTGTTACTGGCAACACTCTTATTAATAAACTGTAAAAACTCATTAATACAGTTCTCATAGTCATATATAGTGGAGATCTTTGTCTCTTCAAGTTATAAAATTTCATTAAATCAACAAACATCATAATACATTTTATAGTAGATATAATTTTAAAATAAAAGTAAAATATCTATTTCATGCAAAATGTATTCCTTCTGAATTGAAAGCATGTAAAAGTTTCATGAAGTCATCAACATCCAT
>DWEI01000636.1:0-20510 GCA_018245875.1 Mysoria ambigua
TGTCTATATGTCGTCCAATAAAATATTACATAAATATCGATAAATCTAAATTGTAATATCGAAATATTATTATCAACAGCCCTACTGACGTGTACGTACCGCGTTATGTGAGCATGTGTTTAGTCAGTGTGCGTGAGGTGGTTTTTTGATAAAATGAGGTATTTATAAGGCTTTATTTGATAAAATACTAATTTTCTGCAACGATCCCCCATCTGAACTTTATAATGTGCCAACTTTCATACTCGTCCGTTCGCGCACCGTTCGTAATAAGAGAGCAAAACGTCGACGCTCCACGTATTAATATATAGATATTTAATGTGTGTTTTATTGAATTTAAATGTTAAGATAATATTTATAATACGAATAAAATTGTACACTGATTTGTATAACTTTATAAACAAATATAATTATTAGCGGTATGAATGTGGGTGTACGCATGGGTGACTTGGTAGTAAACTCCTTAATGTACACAAAAGATGCAATGCAGTATTAATGGGCTTCAAACCATCTGAGCTACACATATTAGTCACAGTGATGGTTACAAGTAACATTGGTTGGGAGTAATGAAAGAAGTTTACATTGAAATATGGACAAAAAGGAAGTATAATAACTAAATAAAATAAAAATAAATTGGTGGTAGAACCCTCTGTGATTTGATTCCGGCAGCACAACCGCCAACTTATTTCTATCTTATAACAGCAGCGCTTCACGCTGCTGTTCCGGTTTGAAGGGTCTGGTAAGGGAGACATACTTTTTCGAGGCATTCCTGTTTAGTCCTCGGGGGTGCGCATCTGTGGTTGACGTATCTGGAGTTGATTACAGATGCATGCCCGTCCTCTACTTCCTTGTTATATAAAAAAAATAAAATACGACATCTATCCTCATGAGCTCCCGCCGTTTGCAGCGAAGTCGGAGCCTAAACTGTAAATTTACTGTCAAATTGATCGCTATTATATGCTCAATCGACTATTTTAGTCTAATGCTTGATATGAGCCTCCTTCAGAAAGTGTCAAATCCTGTCCTTGGTTTGCTGCATCTCGTTTCTGCCTACAGCCTCTCTTAGATCGTTATCCCACCTACGCGGAGAGCTTTCTGCAGAAAGTTTGTGAATCTACGATTTCCACTCCTGTTCTGGCGTATCTTACCTTTTTCACATGTTCTTCGGCAATATACATAACCCATTGCCTGCTCCTACATGTATAAAAAAAATATTTAATGAACTGGAAGCTTAAAGTAATTGATAATGACAGTCGATTTAAATACGAAAATTTTTGGCGCTTTGCTCTTTAACAACTGGCCATTGTCTTGCTACCATAACACTTTACGGGTGATCCCGTGCGAGAGGATCACTATCATCTGTGGTACTCTAGTCTATGATCTCGCCATAATTGTCTACGGATTGTCCACAGACAAACATTGACATGACAAACAACATGGCAGTTAAAGTAGAGATACATTTTTCTATTGCTATTTGTCTGTAGATATAAATCTAAGTAACAATAATTATTATAGGAAAACTGTTTGTTATTAATGTTTTAATAAGGATAATTTGGTTGTGTTGAAAAGTATAACATATTATTTGTAGTCAGTCATGTTAAAGGTATGTGCAATTATAAGAAATTGCAAATAATATAAAAGTATTGGTATAAATTGTTATACTATTTTTGTAGGATAAGGGACAAATAACGTTCGAAGATAAATGGCCTGCCATGCGCCCTATAGTCTTAAAGTTACTAAAACAGGAAACAGTAACGCAAATAGAATGGCAGGATTTGTTCGGAGCGGTACATTCAGTCTGCCTGTGGGATGAAAGGGGTCCATATAAGTTGCGAGATGCATTACAACAAGATCTTATGATGTATATTAAACAAGCTCAGGTACGAGTTCTGGCACAACGGGAAGACCAGGCTTTGCTTAAAGCTTATATCGCAGAATGGGGCAAATTTTTTACTCAATGCAACTATCTACCTACGCCTTTTCGTCAGCTGGAAAATTCTATTAATAACATTAGCAAGGTAACCAGTTCTATCTCATCGAGCTCTCAAAAGAAAAATAATAACAATAATAATGACGATAGTTTGGTGCGCAAGTTAATGTTAGATTGTTGGAACCAAAGTATTTTTGTGGACATCAAGCAAAGGCTGCAAGATTCTGCAATGAAGCTTGTGCAGGCAGAGAGAAATGGTGAATCTTTTGACTCCCAACTTGTGATTGGAGTCAGAGAATCATATGGTATGTTATACAATTTGTAAATATGATATCAGAAGACATAAATGTAAGCCTCATTGAGTTTGACAACATGTAACTCTGTTTTTAAATACTTTTATATCAGGTATTTTCTGGCAATCAGATAAATGTTGCTCGAGTCAGTCCATAAGATAGCATACATAAATGTTACTGTAAGCTTCTGTAGTTTCACTGTGTTGACACTTGCTGGATTGTTGTATGTAACATTGAGTCATTGTAAAGCTGGACGGAGATGTTGGGTGGAAAAATTGGGTAGAAAATGTTGGGTACAAAAATGTCTAAAGCATCATAAGTATGCTGCACCGCATCTGATATAAGATTGAACATCAGTTGCTGGAGAATGCCATTTGTGAACCGCAGCAGTATGGCCACATGGAAGTTATTGAGGTCAAATCTTGCAGAGTTAGTGTATTTGGGGTATTGTGTACCATTTTGTGTTCATGTAAATAGGACCATTATCTAATGACTGCTGCCTTCTTGAATCACATTTACATTTTATATTACAATTCACATTGCAAGTACTCACTAAAACCAATTGCCTTTAGCAGGCTAATAATAGTAACAAGTAATAGTATTTCCAATACTGATAATTCAACAATTTCTAAGTATGATTTAACAAATTTATACTGTACTAGATTTTGGCTGTGGCTTTGCTCACACAATTCTGAGATGACAATCATGGTCCAACAGTGGAACATTAAAATTTTTTTTTAACCAATAGTGCAATTTACACATCTTACGTAGAATCTAATGGAATTCCGTACACATTTTCAAGCCCTATTTTACTTCTTCAGGGGTACTAATCTGTATAAATGTTTTTTTTTAAACAACCAGAGTTAATTGAACAGATGTAGAGCCTCAAATTTTATAAAATTTTTTGCAACTTTTCGACCAGTATTAGGTAGTACAATTTTCATGGATGCCTTTTTACTGAGCGTTTTAATTTAAAATGACAGATGTATTATTTTAAAGTGACAAAATTAATAACAAACATTTATTTTATCCCCTCAGGAGTATAATTGAGGCTAAATAAATAACAGACAAATAGGGATAAGCTGTAGTGGTATATTTGTTAGATGTATAAAGAACCAATATTTATTAGTGAAATATGTTTACTTATTATGAAATAAACCATTATGGCAATGCACTGTATCTCGGTAGAGCTTTTTATTTACTTTATGCATATCAATATTTATGAGTGGTTAATATTTCTAGTTAGCATCATCCTAAGTAGCCTGTATCATTTCATAAAGTGGGTTGCAACATATACAAAAAAAATCAAATCCTACTGTTAATTTTGGACATTAGCATGTTTAAAGAAACATGATATTTTCAGGTTTGCTATCTTAATGTAAAATTAAGCTCAAGCACAATATTTGTATGATGTGGTAAGCTAGAGGAATCCAACTCTCTAGGTTTAGATTTTTTAAATTTAGAAACATTCTTGTTATCAATATAGAAACGGTTAGCATTTTCTTGTCTTTTTTTCAGTACACTTGTGAAAGCACAAAGTATATTACCAATAATAAAAACCCATTTTTTATTTCCAGTTAACTTGTGCTCTAACTCTATTGATAAGTTACAAATATATAGAGATAATTTTGAAGCTGCTTACATGCAAGCAACCGAAGAATTTTATAAATTAAAAGCCAATGAACATTTACATGCAAATGGTGTGCAGTCTTATATGAAATATGCAGACCAACGTCTTAAGGAGGAAGAAGCTCGGGCACATAGATACTTGGAACCGGGCAGTGGAAGTGTTGCAGCACTCACTCAGTGTTGTGAGAAGGTACTCATAGGGGAACATCTTTCTACACTCTTAGCAGAGAGCGCACCTCTCATTAAAGCCGGGGAGACTGTGAAACTCCAGCTAATGTTTCGTCTGTTGGATAGAGTTCCAGACGGAGTCACACCCATTCTAAGAGATCTGGAAGCTCATATAGTATCAGCTGGATTAGCAGATATGGTGGCCTCAGCAGATATAATAACTACAGACTCTGAAAAATATGTCGAGCGATTGTTGGACCTCTTTAAGAGATTCAGTAGGTTAGTGAAAGATGCTTTCCTGGATGATCCAAGATTTTTAACAGCAAGAGACAAGGCTTACAAATGTGTTGTTAATGATACAACTGTTTTTAAACTGGAATTGCCATCATCTGCACTCATACGGGGAAGCAAGGGCACTGCCCCAGAAAGCAAGTGCCCTGAGTTATTGGCCAATTACTGTGATATGTTGCTAAGAAAGACACCACTAAGTAAACGCTTAACCAGTGAGCAAATTGAATCTCGTTTAAGAGATGTTCTACTTGTGTTAAAATATATAGAGAATAAGGATGTTTTTATGAGATATCACAAGGCACATTTAACGAGAAGGTTAATATTAGACTCTAGTGCGGATTCCGAGAAGGAGGAAGATATGGTAGAGTGGTTACGTGAAGTAGGAATGCCAGCTGATTATGTCAATAAGTTGGCTCGAATGTTTCAAGACATTAAAGTCAGCGAGGATCTAAACACACAATTTAGAGGAGAAACAACTCGTCACGATGCTATTAATATTAAGATTTTAAATGCGGGTGCCTGGGCGAGGGGCTCCGAAAGAGTCACAGTAAGTCTGCCGTTGGAATTGGAAGACTATATACCCGAAGTGGAAGACTTTTATAAAAAAAAACATTCGGGCCGCAAACTGCAGTGGTATCATCATATGAGTAACGGAACAATTACGTTCGCGAATTCGGTCGGCAGATTTGATTTAGATGTGACTACCTTCCAAATGGCCGTTCTGTTCGCGTGGAATCAGAGGCCCATGGAGAAGGTCACGTACGAGAACTTGCGGCTGGCCACCGAGCTGCCCGACCCGGAACTGAGAAGGACTTTGTGGTCTTTAGTTGCGTTTCCCAAACTTAAGAGACAGCTTTTATGTTATGAACCCGTTGTACAAAACCCCAAGGACTTTTCAGAAAACACGATATTTTGGGTAAATCAAGAGTTTGCTCTTGTTAAAAACGCGAAACCACAGCGTAGAGGTAAAATTAATTTAATCGGCAGACTACAGCTGAGTACCGAGCGGTCGCAGCTGGAGGACAATCATTCCATCGTTCAACTCCGTATCTTACGAACTCAAGAGGCCATTATAAAAATATTAAAAATGAGAAAACGGATAACAAATACAGCACTACAGGTACTGCATCTCATTTTTATGCAAAATGTTATCTTAATTTTATTCCTAGATTGCTATTAATTACACCGGAAACAAAGTTGGTGTAATTGTATTTTCAATAATATTATAAAGTTATTTTAAAATCATGCGTAAATCAATCTCCCCTCTTTTTCATTCCCCCCGAAGCCTCCGTAGCGGCGGTAGGTCGGTACAGTCCGCTCTCACGCTTCACCGGGTTCCTTGTGCTCTCCGCCGTAGACGGGTCTCGCCACGAGCCCGCGCTGTCGCCCGGGGCTAGGAATTATACATTGCAACGGCTCGCTAGCCCGCCGGGGCGCCTCGAGCCCTCGCGCGGCGCCATGCCACTGGCCTATGGGGTAGTTTAAAAAATATTCATTGTATACATATTTCGATTACTATTCAATCATTATTACTTATTATCTATTTCAGAGTGAGTTGATTGAAATCTTGAAAAATATGTTCCTCCCATCCAAGAAGATGATAAAAGAGCAGTTGGAGTGGCTCATCGAGCACAAGTACATGCGCCGCGACGACGACGACATCAACACCTTCATATACATGGCGTAGGCGGCGGCGCCGTCGCCGGCCGGAGCCCCGCGCCGCGGGCGGCCCGGCGGGCCCCGAACCTGGTCTACAATTCTAATTCAACGAAGGAAAATAAATTCATTAATTTTATAATGAATGCAAGAAGTAATTTATATCCATCGAGGCCCTGTTTCTCTTCAGCTTCACACCGTTTCGACGAGGTTAAATATCAGTAGGCGTGGCAACAGCAGAACACAGACTGTGAAGCGGAGCGGCGCGAGGGGGCGGCCGGTTTTGAAAATATCAAGGAGCAGGAATCGTGTCGTGTGTTGTCGTCCCACCGACTGTTGTCAGCTAAATAAAGAAAGTAACGTTTCATCTACATCTGCGTGTTTGTCATTTGGCTTAGTTCCCTCACTCAGACTAATCCCTGCATTGAAACGTCCAGTATGTGTGTGGCGAGTCCGCGGGGCCAGCGGCCGCGCGCCGCGCCGCTCTGCCCTGGCTAAACCGATCAACTCCATTTTGTGAATATTATCAAATTTTAATACCAAAACACTCCTAACTGTACATAATTGTCAAATCACAGGTGCGTTTGCAATTATATAGTCTACATCGTTTTTTTAATTTATAATCTAAAAAAATGAGAAAAGCAACATAATATGTATAATTTTTCTTAACTTCTTTTTATGAAGTTAATCGATTTGGCAATCGAAGCATCCATATAACACTGAATACATCTGAGCTTAATGCAATAGTGTATAAACAATGCGTACAAAAAAAATCAGTATCGAGCTGTTATTTTTATTAAATATACGACAGTAGGTACAATATAAAAGAAGTCAATAATATATTTAATTCTTTCCAGGTTCGATCGTTTCTCCTCCTTGTATTTGGCCCCAACCAATTAACCTGCAATAAAATAGTAAGAACGTTAACGAAAGCGCGTCGTACACTCGTGCGCAGCGCGCGCGGCGCCGTGCTACGTACCTCCAGTGGTTCTCGACGCGCCGACTCAGCGCCACCTTCTCGCCCACCTCGGTGCACACGGGGCTGGTGAGCGCGATCTTGGCCAGGTCGGCCTTCGTGGCGAGCACCCGGCCGCCCGTGCTCAGCGAGCCGATGTTGACGAGCAGCGCCTGCGGACGTCTCGCGTCACCTCCGACACGCTGGCTCACGCGCGCCCGCACTCGCGCCCCGCACACGCACGCACCTCGTTCCTCGCCAGCTTCTGCACCTTGGCGGCCTTCTTGTCGCCCTCGGTGCGCACGCCCAGCAGCCGCTTGAGCAGGTAGTACGACACTTCCAGCTTCACGAAGATGCCGGGCAGCGCGCCCACGGCGCCCAGCACCTGCCACTCCGTCCGTCTCAGTACGGGACAACTTACGTTACGTAACGAAAATAAAACATATATAGGGCTTAGGTCGTTGCAGGAACTGATGCAATGGTGAAAGATAAACAACATCCAGTGTAAGTGATATATTATTAGACACCAATTAGTACAGAAACAAGTAATCCGGCTCGAAAGGTAACGAAGTCCGCTCCGTCGAAAAAGGGCGCCAAGAAGTATATGTCAAATTCGAATGACATATGTCAAGCAAGAATCGTTCCTTGATGTGGCGAATAATCCGCCACACATATTTTAAATTTACCTCATGTTTTATATTAGGTTACATTGCCCTCTTTTTAATTAAATTCGTAAAGTATTCAAACTAATACACCGGAACGATCGAAAATATAGCCCATGGGCTGTCAAGGAATATTACAATTTTATTTAACCATTTTGAGAGTTTTTACTTACAATAACTGTTTATGCCAGCTATCCCAACCGTACTGTTATCGATCTTTCTAAGAACAAATAGCTAGCCATTGGTAAATTATAAACTAAACATGATATACAAATAGCCGAATATTAAACTGAAACCCATCTTTTGGTCTGGGATGAACGAATATCCTATCGCAGTAATGCAGTGAATTTGAAAAGATTTATTTAGAGTTTTATTGTTATATTCTGCAATTTTTTATTTAAATAAAAGCTATTTGGATTTAACTGAACGCAATGAAATAATAACTTAAAATGTCATGAAAGTATCGTGAGAATATAGCTAAAAAAGAAACTTTATTTGAAGGTGTAAAATTAATGACATGGAATTTGGCCACCTCTGGAGTTGGTGAATGTCCACACTATTATACTAGTTTTATGGTGTTTTAAATTGCTCCCAAGATATCTTACTCAAAATTGTTGAATTTATACACAATATTTTTCATACAATTACAATACAAGGACAATGAAGATGGTTTGTAACATATATATTGTTTTAACTCTTAGATAGGCAGGATATAAATATGATATAAAAGAGTGCGAGTATGCATGCATGCGTGGTTACGTGTATGCGCGTGCGTGTGCGTGATCGTGTGTGCGTACCTGTCCCACGAGGCGGTCGGCGCGGCACAGCGTGGGCTCGATGCGCGTGCCCACGCCGATGAGCCCGCCCGGCACCGCGAACTGCAGCTCGTTCTGCTCCGCGAACAGCGACACGATGCGCGAGAAGATGGGCCGGCACGTGAGGCGCCCGTCCGCGTCCTTGCTCACCAGCCCGGGCCGCACCTGCGCCGCGCGACGGTCACGCACGGCCGCCGGAGTCGCCGGCGGCTGCGGACCGCGACCAGACCTCGATCTCCATGCCCACGGTGAGCACGCCCTGCAGGATGGAGCCGCCGGCCACGCCGCCGCGCAGGTCGGCCACGTCGCAGCCCGGCTTGTTCACGTCGAACGAGCGGATCACGATCATGCGCGGCGGCGACGAGAAGTCGCGCAGCGGCACCGGGATCTTCTTGGTGATGTACTCGCACAGCACCTGCGGCACAGCGCGTGAGGCGGACGCGGGGACCTCCGTGACACGTTACTGTCGTCGCAGCGACGGCGGGAGTCGGCGCCGAGCCCGCGACGCCCCACGCCCGCTACTCTCGGGACGAGTAACAGATAAAGGCATATCTGTAAACACAACGTACTCTAACAATTGCTTGTGCCTCATCGGACACAATGGAAACACTTTTGGTATCATAAACCTATATTCTTGAAACTTTTACCATGAAAGACAATAAAAATGCATTCGCACAGATCGAGGTGAAGAGTTAGTGAGTGAGAGAAGAAAAACAAATATCATGAAGGTAGGCGGCAATTGTCCGTCTGTAAGCAAATAGTCAACAGCACGATATCGAGTTTGCATCGACTAAAACATTAGGCGTGACCAATCATTACTATGTCGATAAAAATAAAAAGTAGTAAATACATGTTACAATAGTCGATAATAATGATGATGATAGTCGATATCGACCCTTATATCGTTCCACTGTTGGAACATGGGTCTCCTCTCAGTATGAGGGTTAAGGCCACCGAGTGCCGGTTGACAAACTTCACAGTACTAAGAGAACAATTTTTTAAGCACTCCAAGGTGTGCCTTCTTAGGACATATTAAGGGACACGACAGATACGAGTCGTCGCAACTTATTATGATGGGAAAAGTCGCTGGCAAACGAAGGGTGGGTCGGAGGAAGAAGTCGCGGTTACGAAACATAAAACAGCGGGTAGGGGTATCGAAAGCTGAGGAGTTGCTGCACCTAGCGCCAGAGCGAGGGAAGCTCACGGAGCCGACAGCCAGCCTCCGCTAGTCGGGGAGGCACCAAAAGAAGAAGGTGTGCAGGTTTCCTCACGATGTTGTCTTCATCCTAATGGCATGTGATATTAAAATTTAAAACGCACATCATGTTTAAGGGATGCGCGCCAGAATCTGAACCAACCCGAACTCCCTAAGCGAGAGGTCGAATGTCGAGCCACCAGGCTATCACTGCCACGATATATAGGTACAACTGAAACATAAAATCCATACAATAGTTATAGTTTGTTACCTCAATATTATATTTGAGTTGCGCGGAAATAGGTATGATGGGCGCGCCGTCGGCCACGGTGCCCTGCACGAACTTCGTGATTTGCTCGTGCTGTTCCTTAGCTTGGCCTTCCTTCACCAGATCTATCTTGTTCTGTAGTATTAAAATGTGCTTCAGCTTCATGATCTCGATGGCGGCCAAGTGTTCGCTGGTCTGCGGCTGCGGACACGACTCGTTACCTGCGGACGACAGTCTTCGCGTCGAGCACGGTCGTTAACAACTCCACTTGATGTTATTATAAAACATTTATAAATTAAACACAGAACAGTCCCTTCCCGCATATAGCACGCCACGGACAAACTTTATAGAAGTTTTGAAACATTGTTACGCCTCGGCGAGGCGGACGCCGCGCGACGTACCGGCGATGAGCAGGAGCGCGGCGTCCATGACGGCGGCGCCGTTGAGCATGGTGGCCATGAGGATGTCGTGGCCGGGACAGTCCACGAAGCTGACGTGGCGCACGAGCTGGAAGCGGCCCGAGCACGCGGGCCGCAGGCACGGGAAGTGGTCGTCCTTGGACGAGCCGCCCGATACGAAGCTCGTGGGCCGCGGACACTTGGGGTTGTCGCACTTGTAGATCTTGGCGTTCGCGTAACCTGCGGCCGACATTGTCACCACTGTATTGACGGCTCCATTTATCTAACGTTCTACGCTGGCTCTTCAAAACTATATCGGGAAACCCGTGATAACATTCTATTTCGAGTTAACTTTAAAGTGCTGACAAAAAAAATAAGGTTTGTGATTTTTATTCCTGTACAGATGTCGTTTATAATGAAAATAGACTATCTAGGACTACCTATATCTTAAAAGGCAGCCATTCTCTGGTAACGAGGGCCACCGGTTGATGTTAAGTTGATGTTCCAAAACTGCGATTTTTCTTTTAATAAATTAATGTCCAGTAGTAGAGTGCCTCGCAATTGTCAGCAAAGCATTAGCTTCTAACAATTAAAACACACATGGCAATACAAAGTTCTTTTAATTCTAGATCTAAAATAGAAGCTTGTTAAGGGTGTTCGGTTTCCATTAATATTAAAACGGCTGCATTACTCTCCATTTCCCCTAATAAATTTGAAACATGGGTTGTGTCTCAATTGCATATTAGGTATTTAAGAAACAACACTATTGTTTAGTTCTTTATTTAACATTTTTTACACAATGGAATAGGAGTCTAGTATTAAAACAATAGGAGTTTTAAATTATGTAAGGATTTGAAATAAACTTTCCATAAAAGTAATAATATGCTATATTTATTAGCAAAATAACTAAAGGTAAAAGATTAACTAAAAAAATACAGTAATTCAGAAGTCTATGCATAAGATATCAACAATAGATGTTCATAGTTAATGTTACTTCAATGTATATAATCTGTGTTGCAACAGCAATGTGGCACCTAGAGCACAGCATTTTAAGTGGTTTTTTATGAATATAATCAGCAAGTGCATTATATGATTAATACATACTGCAAAATGCATTATTCAGGGACAATTCATGATACATCTGTACTAGCATGTAAACTGACATCATTCCGTAATAAGATAGTGAATCCGGCCTCAATTTGACTTACTAAAATGCAAGAGAAATAAATACGGAAAATGTATTTCAACAACGCAGTTTAATTTTTTTTTCATGAAATTTTATTAATATATTTATGTGGAATAGTTTTTTTTTGCAAAAAGCCTCAATTTTATTGTATAAGTCAAATTGTCTCACTTCAACCGTTGTATAATCAAGACTCGTAAATCTACTGTTAAATATATCATACCTTCTATATAACAACACTATTTTTTATTCGCAACTTTACAGTCTCATAAATGTAACCGACTGTTATTCCAAGAATCACACAATTAGGTATATCAAGGAATTTGAAATATTTTAAGGTCTCATATTTCAAATTGGCAATAAAGCAATATACAATCTTAGGGTAAAAGGTAACGTTTTAATTATCAGCAGCGTATCCCATTGAAACTTAATACAATTTAGGCAATACTTTTTTGTGATAAACTCGCCAATATGTAACTAAACAATCAAATATATACAGCCTATCAATTATAACATTAGTTAGATTATCTAACCAAATTTACAACATAATATTTGCCAATTATAAAAAAACGTGTAATTAAAATTAAAGTACTTTTTTATTACATGGTCCAACAGACAGCCAAATGGCCCACCAGCCAATGGTAAGGGATCGCAAGAGATCGGATCATGTGAATTCCTATATTGAGTCCATTGTTAGCAGTCCCTGCATGTCTTCCGTGAGATCTAGTGGTGATGCATATTGTTGTTACATTTATAATATGTTTAAGTTTAATCAGGTTTCGCCACCACTCCATACATTTTCAAAGATCAAATTTAATTACCGAAGTACAAACAAATAATTTAGCCAAACAAAGAATTGTTTTAGTGGGATAATAAGAAAAAAGAGGCACCATAATAATTATATACTAATTTTAAAACTGCTTTTTACCTGTAAACTGTGTGCATTAAAACACATGTGTGCATGCATATATCAAGTTTTTATACTGATAATCTGATCTGTAAAGATCATTCTAACCTATTATATTTGTGTTTTACAAAATCGTCAACCCAAAGCCATGGTTACAATGGATTTCTTACTTATTGTAAAAAATTGTACAATATTAGTTTGTATGGAGAATGAAAGATGGAAACTGAAGACATAAAACATATATTTTAAGCAAATTGCTATGAAAATATACATGGTACAACTATTTTTTAAAACATCATTATAGTCATCAGCCTTTGAAGGTCCACTGCGGAATACAGAACTCCGCTAGTGAGCGCCAACCCCTTCTTATTATGAGCCTTTCGGAATCAGCAGTGATCCGCTGTCTTTTTCAGGTCGTCAGACCACCCGCTAGAGGGCGACCTACTCTCCTTTTATCGACACGCGGCCTTCACCGATTACGGGTCGCTCTTGCGATGTGGCCGGCCTGCTACAAATTCAACTTGCTAACTTTAAGAGCTATGTTATTGACGTTCCTTCTACGGCTCTTATTGTTTCGGATACTATCGTGAAGAGAGATACCGAGAATATCTCTCGCCATAGTATCTCTTTTTAAGACAGGTATAGTGAAATTGGTAAGTACCACTGTAGGGTAGAAAAACCAGGTAGAGAGGAAATGGTTAGTGATAGAAAACATAAATAAATAGTGTCAAATAATAAAATCTCATTATATAATAGGTAATAAAAAACATTGTTCCCGCGCACAATGTAAAGATCATGAAACACGACTCCATTTGATGACAAACTCCCTATACATCGTCGAAATCACTCTTTTCTAGCTGGATTAGATTGTTCCCCATACTACGTAGCATCTCATAATTAGTTAACATTATTATTCCTCCAAACATGACACTATTGTCTTATAACCAATGGTTTAAAGAGTGATTGAGATTCTCAAGGGTAATTGGTGGAGGAACCAATGAATCAAAGTGTGATTGAGATTGTCAAGGATTGTGGATGGACCTGGTCAAATCAGAGTGTAAATCTTCTATGAACAAGATACATTGCTGTAAATTGTCCATCCAAACCCTGGGAAGAAGTGACACAAACAAACAATAATGCAATCTTTTCGTTAAAATGGAATTCACACAAATTATACAAGAGATAAGGTGGAAAGGGAATCGGAGTTTGGAACTAAGTTTCAACTGAGTGGGATCAACAGTTAAACACTGCAGGACATAGCACTGACCATCTACAAACTACATAGAAATAGGTGACAACCTGGCGACAAAAGCTTTACATACAGGACGAAGAGCTTCAGGGTGCAGTGAGAAATACTGAGCAAGGACAACAAGGAAGCAACAATGAGAGGAATGACCCTGAACCTTAACAAGTGTTATAGAAGCATTTGATACAATGAAGTTATTAGAAAAATATTTTCTTTATCATAAACTTTATCTCTCAGTATTGCAAGACATGAATAAAATAATAAGTCAAACTAAGATAATAGACAAATCTTATTAAGTACAGTCTATTATAGACTGTGCTTATTACTTTTTAATCATATTTTATTACTGTGTCCTAATATTCTTTGTTTGTAAATCGTACACATCATTAATGAATCATATTATATGTGGTATCAAAAATAGTGAAACATATTGTTTAATGACAACTCTCAGAAACACCATAAAGTACCCTCAGTGTTGTTATATACTGTTTAGACTTGTATACTCATATAACATTCCCATACATTCTTAACAATTGTAAGTATAATATTATATTCCATATTGCAAATAAGTTACACTGTCTATAACATAATATATGTGTAGAATACATACAACTGTATAACATTTCATAAATATAAAACTAAGGAATATACATGTATAACAATATATTGAACATAAGGCATTATTGTCTTTCCAATTAAAAGTTGTGTTAGGTGAAGCCTATTAATAATAAAAGATATTGTGAAATGCTAAAATGTGGTTGTAGTTATGCTTTGGTAACTCCACAGTAAAACCAAGACTATAAATTGTTACAAAATTCTAGATAAATATACCTGTTATCAAAAATACATTCCATGTGCAATTATTATTAAAAATACACGTGTGTAAACTTCACACACAAAGTGAACCTCCTTTGGCGCTTTCAGCAGATTTGTATCTGCTACATACTGCCACGAGCTCGCCACAATAGGCGGCGCTCATGGGGAAGCACCTTGTATAGGTCTGAACAAGTGAGGCCATCTCAAAAAAACATGTCAGTCTATTGAGGCGGTCATTCATACCCATATTAAATATTTACTACTTGGAAATAACAGAATGATGTCGCAAACAAATAAAATGAAACATACAATTTTTATAGGTTGAGTCATTAGCATATTGTGTTAATTTTCATTTATTCTTATTTAACAAGAGCGAAATATTCTTACGAGTGTACTATTATAAATTAACTAAATATTATTTCATACTATTATATTAAAAAAATATGTGAATAAAAAAATGCAAAAATTATATGAAATTATTATTGGTAAATAAACCATGAAAAATGTCTGAGGATTCTTCCATTGTTATGATTTACTCTTGAGTTGCACCTCAAATTTATTCAATTATAAATATATACCATAATTACAATGTAAAATTGAAGAGCATCTACACTGTCTGTCTGCTATTCATAATCATTTGTCAGTTGTGATGTTCATTATTAGAATGTCGTTAAACAATCCATTTAGAAAATTGTTACAACCCTGTCACAAGTTCAAAATAAGTATTTCCGACATTTGATCGAGCCACATTTACATTCAGTGCGATTACGAAGTAGAGCTATGTTTTGTTGTTGAAATTCAAATCTTGATTTTACTGGTGATATCGGTGATAAGGCCACATTTGCCTCTGAGGCATTAGGAATACTATCCTCATCTTCTATTACACTCTCCTTATGTACTGGTGCAGTACTCTCATTATTATCCTCGGAGGATTTCTGCAAATAATCAAAGTGTATTTCCTCTCCGGCCTCAATGTCACATGTAGTAAACAGAGCTAACATAGGGAGATTGGGATCAAGACAATCTGCCCAAATAGCCCACACTCCTAGATTGGGATCACACGAGTGATTTATAAAATGTGATACATTCCCTAAATGTGCAGCATCAACAACATAGGGATTTTCAACAGAGTTAAAGTCTAAATCAAACAGATATGTTAATCCATTGGCATCATACTCTCTACCTCTTTTTTCTGCTTCTTCAAATGTAATAACCTCTCCTACGTACTGACAAATGAACTGCCCCTGCTTTAGTCTTTGTTCCGTTCTCACTCCCCAGCCACAGCCATTAGACGTCCGAAAGATACAGAGCCTTATACACCTTCCCTTCTGCACCACACGGTTACCACAGTCTGCTGAACACGTGCACGCTTTATTACATTCATAGATGGGTGTTCCAGCTGCTACGCGTAGTCGCTTGTTCACGGTATAGGCAAATAGGCCACCCTGCATTCCACAGCATGATTTTGAACGACAATTACAAGCTGAGCACTCACAGCCGATAGGTGGATCATTAGGGATTACCACACCAGCACCAGATATTGATTGATTTATATAAGTAAAGTTTTCAGGTGGCCCAGCCAAATCAACATTGTTCTCAACGACAAGTTTTTTGCAATTATCAACTTGATTTAAATGTTCCTCCCAGTCTTTCAGTGCCATTAATTGCTGATAGCGCTTCCTGCACAGCACATAAAGCTGCAGAATGCTTCTAGTTTCTTCTACTAAATCAGACACATAGCATTCATCACACTCTCTCAGGTGGATCATGCAGAGCAAGTTAACAATTAAATCCTCTTTTACTTTCAATATTTCAATTTCTTCAACTTCATGCAATCTTTTGATGAGATTCTCTTCAACCAGTAAATTATCAAATGACAATTCTTCCTTCAGTTTTTCTAATGTATTACAGCATTTTAATTCTTGGTCTGTTAAAAACTCATTCATTATGGCCGGACAGTTATTGAGATGTTCTATAGGCTCCCATGTGTTTTCACTGTCCGGCCATCCTTTCCACTTTATATAAAATAATCCTTTGCCATCTTCATATTTAAAGTCTAATATCTTTTCTACAATGTATTCTTCAGACTTCTTCCTTTGCTGCTTTTTTTTCTTCACCGCCGGTTCCTCTATGTCAATAGAATCTGTTGATAAGTTCCTTTTCCTGGTTTTTCGAATTTTCTCAAAAAACATATGCTCCACTTTTTCACTTGTCCTCTCACGGAACATTCTTATCACAGATTCCGACAGCCGCTCTGCAACATACCATGTGATTTTATTAACAATAGAGGAATTACTTTTTGTAAGATATTGAAATATATATAAAATTTCACATGGTACATTGCAAAGGATCTGTATATGTACATTAGGCATTAACTTGTCAAGTAATGCTAACCCTTAACAAATAAATTGAATGTTAAGTATGCCATATATACAATTTACTACAAAATGTTAAATTTTAAGAATAATCTAAAAAATGTGTATAATAATTTCTTGATACTGATACATGATATTGAACTTAAGGCTTAAAGCTTATAAATTTACATATTTTTATATATCAACAATATTACACCTTTACATATTATTATTGCCTGAAAAATATTTGAAAATATTACATTGCATTTGTAATATCAACAACGATAGGAGGACTGTAATCCACTCCCACATTTCAGTAGTAATAATTAGTGTACCACAATGGGAAAAGGAAATGTCTATAGTCATACACCAGGCATAAATCCAGGTTCCAAATCACTACCATAAATTTTAAATAGACATTTTAGCTTAGGATTTGAACCTAGGACTTGTCCCTTGGTAGTAGTGCTTGCAACTCAATAACAATCATTTATAAACATAAAATTGAATCTTTTTTTAAAATTGTATTTTTCATTTTACCATCGCTAAAGCAATAACCTAATGTAAAATTTATTCTTTTTTTTAAATGTTTATATTAACATACACAATTATCAAATTATTTTAAGCATGTATTTTCAGATCATCTAAATTTATATGAAATAGAAGTATATTCATTTTGTACTCACCTAATTTAATAGTAATATTTCTTTCCAGCTCGTTTTTAAATCTAACAGTTTGAACACCAGAGATGGCTTTAACGACTGTTGATTTTCCGTGAGCTACATGGCCAATGGTGCCGATATTGATAGTCGCTTGCCTCGATATTACCTCGGGCGACAACGCAGATAGTTTTGTGACATCCTGGAACATCACAATTTAATACCATTTATATTTAAGCATAACCTTTCACTATTACTATTAATCTGTACTATTTCCGAGGTTATGTGACAATACTTTCAAATTAAATTACAATTCTTCTAAAATATTATAGCACTAAAATTATTCAACAAAACAGAATTTTTGAAGATTGCACTCAGTCAAATAGTTGTAAAACTCTACTCACTAGTTTTGATAAGTCTTGCTGATGCAAGTTTGACTGTGCACGGCCTTCACTTGAAGCCATATTTATTTATAAATAATATTCCTATTGAAGAACAAGCGATCAGTACTGCATTTAAAATCCGTATTTGCAGAATTCGACTAGTAGTAATATATCTCCCAAACTGCACTTTGTATTTGCAGCGTGGCTCTCTTAGTTGCTTGCTCCGCGCTCTTTAATAATGATATATAAAAATATGTTGCCAGTATAATTAAAACTAAAATGTCAAAGATGAGAAACCAAACCCTCTACTATAATCCAATGTTTTAAGTAAAAAAGAACAAGATCAAAAGTTAGTCTTGCAGTATATAGTTTTTTATTTATTATAAGCGCATTTTTATTTGGGTCCTAACATGACTAACAGAGAAGGTTATGAATTAGATGCGAGGTGCCGCGTAGAAATGGCCAAATGTTCTATGACTCGCCTAACAGAGGTCTCGAAGGAGCGTGGCATTTCCAGACTTACTAAAACGTGCTTCGTAATCGCGCTTGTCTACTGTATCTTCTACTAGGAAGAGCGGTACTGGACGTTAAAGACTGTGGACCGTGATATGATAAATGCCTTTGAAGTGCGATGTTGGACAACGATGGTAAACATTTCCTGGGCTAAGTACAGAACGATTGCATGAATCTTATAAGATCTCAGTATCAAAACTGACTTATCCACTACCTGCCTACAGCATACACTCCAATATTTCGGTCACGTGGCGCGAAAGAAATCAATCAAACCGTTTCGGAAATAATCGGAACAAACAGGAATACACACACACATGTCTTCACGCTAGATCCCTTACAGGGTAGGCAGAGAGCACGGAGGGCCAAATATCTCTATCCCTACAGACCTGCCGCACCTCTTCCACATTCATAACTCTTTTCATAACAAACAGGAATAATTTTTAAAAATCGCTAAGGAAGCCAATCAGATACAACTACAAATACGGCATACAAATTCTTGAAAAATAAATGTTCTTTCTCTTTCTACCAACATGATATTTTTACTTATTCCTGTACTCTATTTGTGATAATTCTATTAATTTTGTATGTGTAAGTCTTACTAAGAATGCTGCGAATATCGTGGACAGCAAAAAGAATCAACATATCAATTTTAGGCCAGCTTAAATTCAAAACTAGACTCTCCACCATCTGCTACTAACGAATACTCTCCTAATTTGGTCACATAGCTAGCAGAAAACCAAATAATATTGATAAAATGATTGTTGTGGGCAAAATAGACGGCAGAAAACCTAGAGATCGACTAGCTGCCCAATGGTCTGACACCGTGAAGGAGATCACGGAATTTCCTGTCAGCGATACCTTGAGACAAGCGGAAGACAGGGCGGAATGGAGACGGCTTACCCGATCCTCCACTGCGGCTTATCAGAGCGGGCACGACCTTCAGCAATGAAGAGCACGATGAAGAAAAAGGTCTCAATACTTTTGTTTTATTTTTCCAAGTTAAACGATCGATGCATAAACAATTATTTGAGACAAGAATAATAATATCAATGTAAAAAAAATGTATTTGATTTTCCTTTGTACGTTCGTAATGTGTGGCTCTTTAGCTACGGCTACGTTGTATTAAAAATTATGATCCGTTTCTATATCTGGCTGACATCTTATAGTGACATCTAATGTCATTGTCACGTATTGTCAGAACGATAGAAACTATACGGGATACATTGATAGCTTGTGAGTTAACAAATTAGGTTAATATATCACAAGATCCTACCCGTAATACATTATGTCTTTGGTCAAAACACATATGCTGGTAAATATCAGGATGATTGCATAGCTTAATTGTTATAACATTCTTTTTATGATAAAATAATGCTCATTACGTAATGTTACAGGTGCGCTCGTTGACCACATCTTCTGCAACATGTCAGATGATTAAACCTCCAGTACAAGTGTTCGGCTTGGAAGGTAGGTATGCATCAGCCTTGTATTCTGCAGCGTCTAAAAACAAGGCCTTGGATTCGGTTGAAAAAGAACTGTCTCAGTTCCATCAGCTGATGAAAACTGATGCGAAAGTAAAGGAATTTATTGTAAACCCAACTCTTAAGCGAAACTTGAAAGCTGACGCATTAAAACATGTGGCTTCGAAGGTATGTTTTTATGAATTTAAATATTTATAATTTCTTCCTAAGGTAATTGCATGAACTAGTACATATCAAATTTTTTTTTAGACCAACATGTCTCCCACTACAAGCAATTTATTGGGTATCATGGCTGAGAATGGCCGCTTGGATAAATTGGAGGCTGTTATCAATGCTTTTAAGATAATGATGGCTGCCCATCGTGGAGAAGTTACCTGTGAGGTTACCACTGCTAAGCCCCTTGATCAGACACAAAGGCAGAATCTGGAAGCTGCTTTAAAGGTATGACGAACTTCCTTTATTAAGTATGTGTTTTGATTACACAAGTATGATTTTGTTTTGTCTTTGTTTTAAAATGATGTTTCTGTTGGTTATGACTGAAAGTAAAGGAATAACTCCTATAATCCGTAAAATGATTGCTTTTTTATTTGGAGTACCTGTGACAATAATACATTTATTAGGCTGTCATAGTTAGTAGTACCCGGCTGAGTTTGTTGTGAGTTCTTCTCAGACCAGGGCGCGTTTGGAACTCTCGTAGAATCATTAGATTTAAGT
>DWEI01000637.1:0-20510 GCA_018245875.1 Mysoria ambigua
TATAATATATCGTATAGAATTTGTTGCTATCGATATCGTAATGTTATAATAGATTATAATAGAAAAAGTCCTTACTGTCACCAAATTATGAGAATAATTAAAAATAACTGTAGGGATTTCCTAAGGATTTCTCTCTGTAAGATTTTAAAACTTTCCATTTTGCATTAACAAGTCAGACTTGCTAAAATGGAGATAATTAACAGTCGGTGCTCTGTGCTTATCCCAATAACACCCTAGCGTTATAATAATGTTATAGTCCTACCTATAGCAATAGAGTTTAGTTTATGTCGTTATTAGCCTCAAAATGGTCTTCCGTGAGATTACCAACAGGATTAATGTATTGGGCACTTTTTGAACGCCAATCAGATATAGCGAACCGAGACATTTAATATTCAATAGGTTTTATTCCGTTCTGCAACTACATACGCTCCACTACGCCGCTGTATTAGAGATTAAAATGGACACGAGTTCGTGCCTAACCGACTTATAGGAAGTTCTCAGCCGCAGTGAAAACGCTGTTATTAAGGTATAACGACATGAAATAATACCTATTAAAATCAGCTACTAACCAGCGTCGCGTAATATTGCATATCGATGACCATATTCAACCGCACCCGAGACACAAATTCCTACTATTGATATGATCAATTAATTAATCACTTTATGTATATTCATACATACATACACGCCAGGTCCCTCACGGGGTGGGGGTATATGTTCGACCTGATAAATATGTAAACAAGCCATCTGGTGGTAAGTCACAGTCATTTATAACGTCCGAGGTATGACTATCGGGTTGCCACCAAATTGAAATATTAATAATTTCATTCCATTCGCATCCAGTTCATACAATATTCCCGCTAAACTGCAAGGCAAACTTGGATAAAGGAACTTGTTTTATCCCGACAACTGTGGCTTTGAAGCGGCTTCCGGTGTAACGGAACTCTCTATAATTCTCAAAAATGGTATTTCGAGAAATGCCATTTGGTTTTTGCCCTTCAAAACACCCATGCACTCTTTCCTACTGGGTGATCATCACGGGTTTAACAACGCTGTTTCTGCGTTGTTAAACCTGTAATACGAAATACATACATAATGTACATACATATGTGTAACTTACAAATATATATTTATTTATTCAAGTAAGATATTTATTTGTAGGAGGTGGAGGAGCAAGACTTCTTGCGCGTACTGTAATTATTTTTAAGGAGACGACATAATTATTCTTGTATTTTTATTATAATTTCTAGAATTTACAATATGTACACGTAGACTATATAATTAAAAGTATTGAATAAAATTATTTGAAATTGAAATGAGCTAGAACAAGCCTTGATAATTATATACTACAACATTAATTACTAAGAAATTATTTTCTTTGAAAGGAAAATTTATTTTCATCAGTGTTTGGTTAGTAAACAAATCGTATCTCATTACTAATGTAATTTACTTTAAATTAAAAAATAACCTTGTTCTATATTCAATTTAATTATGAGAATTTGTTAATACAAAATAAATATCTAATATTTGCTAGCATTAAAACGTTTTTAGTTACTGGTTATATTATAAGTATAAATAAATCGCTCTGACCACGGAAAAGTTATAAATATTTTTCTATACGCGTGACGTTGGCATCGTTTGAAAAACTGCGCCCTTCCGGTACTTTGAGGTTGCTTGCTCAATACGCCGACTAAGCTGACCCTCAAACAAACCCCACAGGGATCGATTCCGTTAATAACCGCAGCAAAGCACTTTCCGAAACGCGTGTCCCACGAGTCCATTTTAATCAAACGATATAACAGACGCATTTTCTTCATCCAGTAAGAATTTGTATGAAGGATGTCGCCATATATTACCTTATATAACTTCATGTCGCGTTAGTTAAATGCGTATAAAGTTTTTGTTTAATATTCACTTCCACATTCATTAGTCTCTTCGCTATAATGTTACCTACAGTTAACGCTGGCCTTGTTAATTTATTTTTGATAACTCTTAATTGTCGTCGGACAAATAAGCTTAATTTATTATGCACACATGTGTTAATAAAATATTATAATACGTTTCATTAGCGACATGATTACACAAAAACTCATTCACTTCTTATGCGGGATAATAAAGTTGTTGCAATTTTAAACACTGCTATAAATTATGAGCTCAATAACAAACCCATATAAAATCAAATGAACTTTTCCCCCTACTGCTTTTATTTTTATAAGGAATTTCCCTAAATTAACAATATTTAATACATCAGAATATACCTATTCAAAATTTCTTGTATAATATTATATTTTCTTGTAACATTCATATAAATTTAATTTACTATCTAATATTATGTCTTTTAATTTTAATATATCTAATAATATTGTCGAACATCTCTTTAATGTACCCGTGTCTCAAAGTTCAGAAGCTTGGAGCGCTATTTACGATATTCGTCTCGGTATGTACTTAACCTTTAATCACGAATTGTTCTTCGGGAATTATTCTCAATGTCAAAATGTTTGCAAAAGTACTCCTGTGAAATTTTGTCATTTATTTAGTATAGTCACATTATAACAATATTACTGTGGAGAATATTACTCGTACTTTTGGATTACATACGCAGTTATGAAAATTGTTCTAGACGAACGTTATTACAACGTAATATGAGCTTTGCCTTCATTTGTCAACGCGTGGTCTCCACACCAATATACGACTACTACAACGGTTCTGGGTAGATATAAATAGATAACCAATTTCGTCAACTAAACTGAAATTTGTCCCAGGATGAAAATATTTGCAAAAGCACTCACCTAAAATATAATCAACGGATCTTGGGTCCAGCTTCGCTAATTGTTCTCTTGAGTGTATATACTGGGCTCGCAGGCGCCGTCGTTTCTTCTCCCTGGCCCAGTCTTCGGCTAGGTTCCTACCGTCTAGTCTCCTGCCTTCTCGATTGGGGTGTTCTGGGTCTGGAGTAACAGTTGGTAAGAAGTGTCGTCGGCCGCCGCCCATTATCACCTTTCGAATTAGACACAGAATTTCAATATTTAGTGCTTGATTTAGTCTGGATTATTATTTATAAATAACAGACTTGTTGCCTAAACACAATTTAAACGCAAACATATCATACGTTGCCTAATTCAAAGTGTAAAATAAGATAGTATCATCCTTTGTCTCATCTGTCAACGTAATCAAAACATATTCATTTATATCCGATAATATAAATTTTATTATTATCGCAGTGAATAAAATCTTATAGCATATTTAAACTGATAAAAAATAGGTTACGTTATATTGTAGAATAATGGTACGATGTTTATATTTTCTATGGTTACTATCGCATATGTGTGTATAGAACTATGTACATAGTGTAGATACACTTCTCCACGCTAATGCATTCATCATTGTGTGATACAATGAAACTAAATACGTAGTAGTGGAATCTTGAGCTAAAGCGAATGCTATTAATTCTGAGACGGTAATAAACGACATGCAGTGTGCGACAAATGTAATGCGGGCTAAGATTAAACATCTTAGCTGTGAATTTATATTTGCACAGAAATACTTTATTTAGAATACTAGAAATGTGGATTCAGTACTCTTAATTAAGAGGACGTGAATTGGTCCCGAGTTGAAGATAAACAAAATAAGCAATTTAAACGCTATTTTGTACGGAGGGTGTAAGAAAAACAGACGAACGACGCGTTGGAAATAATACGACTTAGTTTCTTGTTAATGAAAAAGATGAAGGATTTTATTAAAATATCAATTCTTATTTTATAAGATTTTTTCAAACCAATAGCTTGCTATTAAAAATCGATCTTCCTATACCTACACATTTTATAAAAAAACGTAACAAAAGATACTTGGCGAAGTGAAGTCAAGAATAAGTAATTTGCGAGAATCATAATGAGGCTTAAACGGAGAAATTATTGATATTTAATATTCCGCGAGTCCCTTGACAATAATCGGTATACGTAATAACAAGGAAGGAAGTGGAAGAATTCAACGAAAAATTGTTGCATGAATTTCTTTTATTTTAAATTAAACGACTATATTTGTGATGAAAATAATCATTATTACTGAGAATAGCCTTCCATAAAAGACAAAACTTGAAACAAGTGGATGGCTCGTGAAACTTGCAAATTGAGCATACAAAAGTTCATGTTCTCCTGAACTTCGTTTTCTTTTTCCAGACTAGGTCATGTTTAACGCTGCATTTCCTATGGCTCCTGGCACAGTACAAACTTAATACCAACTTTAGATTAGATCCGTTTTGCCATTCGACATGCATCCCGTGATGGTCGTAATAGGAATGAATTTGTTCAACTAGTTGAACAAAACGTTGAAAAAAGTTGAAATAACTACAAAGGAAATTAACGAACAATGCTGATTGATTTCTTTCGTTTGCTGATAATTGCAAAATCTTTGCATGAGTCAATATCTACTCATCTTTACTGTAGTGCAATTGTCAACAAAAATACAGATTATTTATAGATTTATTGGAATAGACCAACAAAAATGTTTATCGTTATTCTCACACTAAGGTAGTTTCTTTTGTGAGTGTTCAGCACTCTCAAAATACATAGGTACATAACTTCGAATATGAAGGCGGGTATTAAAACTTCTACTTCCAACATCCTCTTGATGCTGCTACTTCTACAGTTTCATCCGGAACTTATATAGAATTAGTAGGACTAACATTACTGTTTTAATGAAAACAGATTAATCTTTCATTTCAGTCTTTCATCGGTATAGATAAAATAATATTTTATCTCTTTTTTAAAGCTCAAACTACGTCTCAGCAAAATTTTATTAAACAATTCCAACAGTTATAACACGAAAAGGTAATGTAAAATTGAATTGTGTGTAAAGAGGAATTGGAATCGTATATCGTATTTACAAAAGAGCTAAATGATATATAATTAATTAAATGATTTAAACTGCGGAAGCGTTATAAATGAGTCAAAGAACAAATTGATAATATGCGGTCGATCGTATTTAAAGCATGCATGAGTGACCTTCAGTAGTACACCCACATGTATATGTATACCAACATGTACATATAAAATGAAGAGTGAATTTCATACGTACTGTAAGCGTATTTCACCGTGTCGAACAAAATGTAATCAAAAAATTTTTTTTACATTAAACTTGACTTGATTAATTGATCAATAAATTTTATCTCATTTTACATTTCAAAAACTGCTGATGTGTTCACATTTAAATGTTTTATGTATTAATTGTAATAAGTAACTGTTATAACCAATAAAGTGCAAAACGCGGGAGTCCAGTTGGCATTTAGAAGGAATGCACTTCTCCTGCCATATGAGCCCGCCTACCGTCCACGTCTTCAAGAAAGAAGCACGGAATAATTCTTAATACTAAAATAAAACAGAGAATACGGTAACATTAAACAAAGGTTTTTGACCAGCCATAAACCTGCTATTATGCCATAATGGCGTGACATCAAGTTGGCTTAAACGCAAATCACGCCTGTTAACCGCTAAAAGTTGGGCAAAGGAGGCAATAGGTAGTGAGCCATATATCGGCCACAAATCCGAACTCCGAGCCAGTATAAGAAATATCAATTAGAACTTCTAAGTTAAGAAACCCAAAAGTACCCAGACTGTGGAACCAGTGGAAGAACCCAGAAGAACCCTCAACTAGCAGTTGCGATACGCAACCGCCAGACCCACGAAGCCGTCGATATTTTGTTATAACGTTAACTTACATTTATATTTCTTCCCGGCTCATTTTCCACTAGTTGCAAGGCAATATCCTTGCAATCCCTGCGCACTGTGGGCGGCACTCTGCTGTCGTCCTCCCAATACCTGGAGGGGGCGTGGGCGTACAATGCTGCCGGAGTGGCGTGGGTGATTCGTGCCGTTGTGACAATCCCACTCGATTTTCCTATGGAAAACAATTGTAAACTATACTTTTCCACCGCGACCCCGTTAAGATCACAGGAGTTCAAGAGGATCCTCGCACAAGTTCGCAACAGGTCAGCTATCTCAATCAGCATACCTTGGTTATATCTTGGTTACTCAAACAAACTGTATTTATAATCTACCAGAACCAGAAATAATTATTAAAGAGAACCTTACCTGCATCATGCGCCCAGTCGATCAGCGATGTGACCTTGGAATGGATTGCGGACGCACAATTGTTGAATCTACCGCCGGCGTCCAATCCAAGAGTTTCGTATCTGGCTTTAACGCCGCACAGCAAAGCCGTAGCACACGCCGATGACTCTCCGGTTTGAGCGTCTACGTTATAAGTCTGTGAAAACAAGACACATCTTAGCTTTAAACCCTTCATTACAAATTATAATACACATCTGGTAGTATCATCAACAATATCATCTCCTTTTATATTCTGCCATCGAACATGGGCTTCGTCTCGAAATAAAAAAGGTTCAATTCTGCCGCTCACTACGGATTGGCAGATTCTACTCGTGTTTCTCGTAATTAGTACCAGTATGTACTAGTAATTAGTATGTTTTCCAATTAAAGCTAGAAGGAATAGCGTAACACGATGTGTTTACAGGAACGTAGTACAAAAGTTATACTCAACAATTGCGTAAAAAATTACTCTTCTTCCTGTAAAAGGAGAATTCAACTATTTAACACGGTTCCTTCACAGAACCGTTGATGTGCCAAAGACCTTTATGCAAATTACCAAACCTGAAATATGTTTTTACATATAACTTAAATAAACATACCTCACTGTTCTATTATTTATGTAGAACAACGTTTAACTTACGCGAAACCATCGAGATTAATTATCACTTAAAACCCTGAGGCGTTGTGCTAATGGAATACGTACGCTAGTTTCACGTTGACGTTAACTTTTGGGAACACGTTATTAAACATTATCATACTAAATATTTATTGAATTATTGAATATGTTTGAGTTTAGTGAATTAGAATCACATAATGGATAATTTATTCCAATTATTAGCTCAAGTGGTACGAGAGACGATTTTATAATCATTTTCCAGGTGTTCTTTGATGATGATTATTCACCACGTGTTTCGGTTGCTGGAATATCATATCCTGTTTATTGCCGTGCGTGCGTGTGAGGGTGTGTAGAGTGTTCAGTTAGTGTGTAGAATTAATGAGGTCACCTTTGCTAGCGCCACGGCCGGGAATGTATCCCACGCCAAGTCCGCGTCCTCCCCCGACTGACCGCGTCGCTGGCCGCGCAAGATCCTCGCCGCGGTCGCCGTCGTCAAGCTCATGCCGTCACCCACTACCAAGATCACGTTTCTAGAACAAACATAACAATGGCTAATATGACGCTTTGGATTTCTTTTTTTAAATGGTAACTTTATTTATTTTTATTTTTAATATCTATCCCCTTTCATTAAACAGATGGCATAAGATGACGGTAATTATATTAATGTAAAAATGTAAATCTTAACATTAATTTATATAGACTGCCTCGTTGGTTGTGTTGGTTACATGTGCGACTGTCGATCGGGAGGTCCCGAGTTCGATTCCCGGATGGGGCACTACAAAATTTGATTTTCTAGTAGTGGATTGAATTCTTGATAAGTGCTCGATGTAAGGCAATAGCATACCACCTATTCCAAAGTCAAAGTCAAGTCAAAAATCATTTATTTATATAGGATTTGCAATCACATATAAACGTCATTCGTATTCCTTAGTAGAACGTAACGTATTCCTTAGTAGAACGTAAACATGGTGAAACGTGTTCTGCATTCCTCTGCCTACCTCTTCGGAGATTACAGGCGGGATGTTGCGTTATGTTAATTTATATAACTATATACACAGTCATTAGGAACGTTGATTAGTGTAATGTAAAAATTTTCTTATATAAGAAAATTGTTGATATAAAATTGGGTTGAGACAAAAAAATATTTGAAAGATCCGCAGTAGTTGATTTATATATAATTTATTTCACATTCATGTATAATTTATCCAATTTTAATGTGACAGTACACATTAATTATACAATGAGATATAAATGGTGTATATTTTGTCCAAAAAGCGGTTTCCATTTCAGCTTTGTGTTCCGGTACATATCATTAATCTTTAAACATCCTGCGCTTTTTCATATCCCTATTGTTACACGAGCCCACACGGAGATAAAGCGTTCGGTTATTTATAGAATTGGTGTTGATAACGATACAATAATAAAATGAAATAGTTATGAAAAATACGTATACATTGTTTTGTGGATATAATTGTTCTAGCAAAATTTATACCTACCTGTAAAATATAATGACCCTTGATTCAATTTTCGAATAATAACATCACACTTGTTTGTTTGCCAAGGGGTTGGCAGAGGAGTGAAGTACACTACCAGGATTCCCCTGTTCTATTCTCCGTCCCACCATTGCATAGGGAGTAAATCTATTGACATACATCGGGTACAAATCCACATTCCGAATTACTACTGGGAATTTAGCGTTAGAAACATCTAATAATACTCGACCCAGTAACCGATCGAACCCGGGACCTTTTGCTCAGCACTCGGACATGCAACCTCTAGATACCTGAGATTACTCAACATTTGTTTCGCGTTCTAAAGTTATTCGTTCTGTTTATAGTAAATGCTGAAAACAATAAAGCCAACTTGCTGTATTGGCGATGCTGACGTCACCTGCTAGTAACTACGTAACTGCGGTCTGTTAGGTAACGCAAACCCAGTCGATGGTCGCGTGACTTAACCGTTACTGGAATGAGTATGAAATTAACACGTGATTTTGTATTTGCTTAGGAATAATTATAATATTTTTGTATTAACGTTGAAAAATAGGTCAGGTCTTTAAGGATAGTGATATTTGTGTCGATCCTCTTTACCTATCCCGTAAGCGATTTGGGGTGTTATTATTATAATAATAGAAATACACATATAAATAGAAAAGAACTTACAAGATACTAAGAATGGTGAAGAAAGCAATTTTCTTAATCCACCCCCGCGTCGGGATATAACTTAGAAGACCGAGCGAGAAACTTGGCTTTAACTTTATTCCTTTTTTTCCTTCTTATTACGAACTATTTTTAAACGTAACATTTGTAACAAAACACTAAGTGCAAAAATCTTATCTTATCAATATTTCTTACGACATTTCATAACCCCGGATATTTCATAAATGGAAACAATTACAAAAAGTACGTTGTACGAAAGTATTATATGGACATTATCAATCGAGTTACGTGTACATGCCACAATGGAATAGGTGGTGAGCCTATTGCCATGAATCGGGTACATATCCAGACTCCGAGCTGCTACAAGAAAATCTAAGTTAGAAAAATCCAGTCATGTCGGACCCGGGTGTGAATGCTGGGGTTTATTTATTCTTTTAATTTTCTTGACTGGCTGAACCTGACCGTTGCTCCGGGGGTCGTGGGTTCGATCCCACCCATAATTAATATTTGTGTAATGAGCGCAAGTATTTGTTCCGTTTCTGGATGTAAAAAATATCTATTTAAGTATACATATATTTATATGTATATATGTAGTTTATCAGCCTTCTGGTTACTATACCCCAAGCTCTCTTGACGCTTACTTACGTATCAGATGACCGTGTGTGAAGATGTCCCAAGATATTATTATTATTTTACAGGTTCGCTATTATAATTAAGCTTCAAAGGTGTCGGCGTCACTTTTAATTACCGATAAATAGCGCGGTAACAGCAGCGTTACTTCGGTCTTTGACTGTAAACTTTCACTGACAATATTAATTTCACTTCGGCATTTGTCAAACGGCTTGTTGCTCTAAGCAATTTTGTCTCAATTGTTACGATATCTGAATTCTACTGGATCAAAATTCCAACCTATACCCCTACCCTTCTGAATTTATATAAAGTCATTATTATCAGTAACGTGTTCACGTTGAGTGTTTTACGAGGCAGTCTTTCAGATTTGGCGTGCTTCTTTAAGATTTATAACGTTTCAACATATTTTTAAACGTATCATCAAACAAACTGACTTAATTTACTTCTCGCGATATTGTTTACTTACAATTCTTCAAAACCTGCCGTAAAAATTTTAATTTTAATGTAAAGTCAAAATGTGCATAAAGATTTCAACAATTTTCGACAATTTTCAAAACAATTTTCAACAAATTGCGTTATAAACGTTTAACTAAGCTTTTAAATTTACGGCCCACACACTCTCTTTTTGACCAGATAGATAGATGAAAAACAAAATTAAATTGAAATCTGTAAAATAATTAAATTGAGTGTCCTTTAAGAAAGTACGAAAAGGTTACTTAAACGAATGCATATCGCCTGTTGAAGTAAATAAACATGCAGAAAACAAAAAAAGTAGGTGATTGGTGTCATTTTTCATCATCTCATCACTCTCCGATAGTAGCCACATGATAAGGATTAAGTGGCTAAAATACTTTTATAGAATCAACTCTCGCTTCAACTGTATGCCCGCTTACAAAAATACTATAAAAAACAAACATTGTATATAGACATTTAGCTATGCAGGAAATAAACATTCAACCGTCAATATATCACAACTACATACATCGAGAGTTTACGGTCGGCGTGGTGACTCACATTGAACGTGCGTCATTTGTGCGACATCGTGCAGCTGCACGCTTCGCTCTATATCAGCATCACCATCATCAGTCCATTGCAATCTACTCCAGAACATCGACGTCCCCTGAGGGGCCACGCGCATAATCCCCACGCCGGGGATGCGCGCTGGGGAGCGGAAAGCACATCTTGCGCCGCCTACGCTGCTGCCCGTAAGCGGCCAGTTAAGCTGTGCCTAGACAAACGGTGCCGTACCACGGTGTGACAGCCATGCCAACTATCAACGCACCATGAATAATTTCAGAGAAAATTCACGAATTCTTCAGTGACCTTTACGTTGGAACTTTGTCAAGTTATATCACTAGAGGGCACTGCGGTTTTATTCCTGGACCGCCTTACATTTTATGACTCTGAAAGTAATTATAACGCACGTATGATTCCTTTGGGGCCTATGATTAAAATATGTTATAAACTGGGCTCTTATTATGAACACGTTGAAAAAGTGTTGAAACGAGGCGTAAATGTTAATGAAGTCACTAAATTAATTTGAGAACAAAAGCATCAGATAAATTTATTTCACAAAGACAGACATATATGCAAATTTGTACCGCGGCTGCAATGGTTAATTTTGAGCAATTTACTACGTTGAAATAAATTCACCTGACATGTGGCGATCGTTACTATTAAACATTTAACCTATGCATATCAATAGAGCTGAAGGTTATCACTTTAAAATAAAGGAAAGAGAAATCCTCCTCCTGTTCTTTATTTATGTTATCGAAACCGACTCTTAAATTTGAGAAATATCTTAACCGATTTTGATAAGACTTTAACGAACGGAAGAAACACGTTTAGATGGGAATTTAAGTCTGAGCATAAAAGAGACGCTGTATGACAACTAACTAAACAAAATCCTGCTGCGGAGTAATTTTTTTTCAAATACCTACATAGAAATGAATTAGTAATTTGGATCTCTATGGTCCATAACTACGTAACCACACAGGTGGAGGAAACAACGATCCAAAAAAATCCATCTCAAGGTGAACCATGATTTTTCAAGAACCCCGATAACCCCAAAGCGGATTTTATGGATTCATCACCATTTAATAACACAGAAATTTCCTTCCCTTAAATCGTGTGGGGGTTTTCGTAGAAATATCATGAGATTCAAAAGGGAATTTGAATGTAATACGTTACTCTTTGCAGATCTGAAGCGTCTCCCTCGTTATGGCAATTAGAATAAAACTTCAAATCATAATTTGTCGCATTAGTCGTGCGCGGATTTGAAAAAAATCGCACGCCTCGACATTATGGAACGTGATGGGAAAATCAAATCGTGCTGCATTCCTTGGTGATTTTTTTTAAAAAGCACATAACTTCATAAACTTAGTAAAACGGGCCAGGTATTTAACTTCAGTGTTTAGATGTGAAACATATTTCAAAGGAACGCTCATTATATTTAACCATCGGTATAAGCGTACTAGGCGTTGCTTCAATTAAAAATATATTTATACACCAAAAGTTAAAAATAATATTTTTTATGCAACAGATGAACCAAAATTATATTAGTATCCATAATTGACTGCGTCGTTGGTCGTGTTGGTTACAAGTGCGACTGCCGTTCGAATACCGGGTCGAACGCTACAAAATTTTCTAATTAGAAAAAAATTGTGGTTCGGAGTCTGGATATGTGCCCGATGCATAGCAATAGGCTTACCGCCTATTACATAGCGGGACGTAAAACGTAACCGGTGAAACGTGGGAGTGTTCTGCAGTTCTCTGCCTACCTCTTCGGGGATTACAGGCGTGAAGTTACGATATTAATTCATAATTTTCATGTTTCTTATATATGAATTAGTCAAAGGTCAAACTAAAAGTACATCTTATTGATCGTTTAGTTTAGTAGATAAAACAATCGACCATTAAGTTTGCATTCATGAATTACTTTTATTAACTCATTACTGTTTCTTAATCATTTTAACAATGTCTGCTTTACTGAAAAAGTTATAATTAAACAAATAAATAAATTAATTAAATACTAACTTTGCAACCGGTTTCTTATCTGACGCGTACTGCAGTCGCTTTTGTAATGTTTCTTGCGCCTGTGCATACCAATAATGCCGATCTGCGAACAAAATTTCAATGTTATATATATATATATATATATGTAGAACTATGTTATTTATATTGCCTACTATGTTTCAATTACCAAGTGTTTTTAGATTTATTATTTACGTATGTATATTTTCATAATTAGATCTTAGAGAGGAAACCTAGTTTTTGGAGCCAATAGGTTAAAGGAAGGCGGATGAAATTTTGCTAAAAATATGACTATAAAACTTTATAAAATTATTAGACCTGAACCAAGTTCGATACCCAATAGACCAGTGATCGCGGATCTGCGACCGATATGAGATAAACTTGAGGCACGCATCTTTGCCACACATCGTTTAAAAACGCCCGGGCCCTGAACGAAGCGACTAAGTATTAACGATTTGGAAAAAATCCCCCAAGATCAAGCAATCAATTGATTTATCCAGGTTTCAGGTTGTTTGCTATCTGAGCCGTTACTCATACTGAATAATATCCTTTTTGCGTTACTCTATCTGTTACAATTAAAACTTTACGAATAATTTGATTTGTAATAAATTTAAAATACTGCAGTTTCGATAATAACTCATTTATTATATATGTTTATACTACCGGTTTGCACCGTGATGTAGATGATTATGATATCTCTCACAATATATTAACGTTGTAGATTAATAAAAATACTGGTTTTTGGAAACCCGCATACTACAGGGAAAACATATGTGTTAAAAAAAAATATGAAACTTCGTCGGTTTGAAAGTTACAAACATGAAATTTTAAATTTATGCTTGCAACCCATTACAGGAATTTACATATGTTTATAAATATTTTGCGAATTCTACATATTCAAAAAGTTGTTGAAATATTACATAAAATTTGACCGGTTTTTTAGTTATATTAGTAAAATTTATTTATGATCCCGATTATGAAATTGTTTTATATGTTTTCATATATGACATTAGGTCCAAATAAGAGTGGAAAGTTTTTATATAATAATTCGTCGGTCTTAAAGTTATATGTCTGAAATTTAGGAACCATATTTTCGTTTAGCAAGTCTACAGGAATGTATTCTATCATCGACGGAGCGCGCGAAACCGCGGGCTAACGCTAGTCACGTAACACATGTGTGTCGAGCAAAACTTGATTATATCAGCAACGTTTTAAGGAGGCTGGGTGTTGCCTTTCACATATTAACACGTTACAACGTACGGAATTCACACACGTCGCGAATCTCACGAACCACTAATCAACGTTAATGAATACTATGCTAATTGTTCCCTTTAATTCTATATGTTGAGGCTAATTTGAACATGGGGTGGTGTATTGCTAAATGTGTGGTAATAGAGAGACACGGTAATAAGAAAAGCTAAGATCTTTAAGGATAGATTTATTTGACACTCAGTGTTCCTACCTGCCCCGCAAGGGACACGATAAGATATATAATAAGAACAATATTTGGTAGTAGTGTAACAATATAAGTCGTCCTTCAAAACAAGAAGATAAAAGAAATAAGTGCACCGTCATAAAATAAACAGGTCGTCGCTTACGCGCACGGTACAATTCATTATGCCGTTTCGCTGGTTTTTGTTCACGCTGCTAGAATGAATACATTACATCATCAGGCGATCTCGACATCTAATCATCCGCAAGTATGACTACAGTTAGTAAGAGAGTTGATGCTAACGTCGAGTCGAAATAATCTTGCCAAGTAATAAATACATATACAACCAAAGATGGTATTATATTAGACGAAATTATATTGAAACTAATAAAAGTAGCGTATATGCCAAATGTTTGGATGTCTGCAATCCTGAACTTAAACCAGCGTGCAAGTCTATGGCTGTAACTCTTCTCATCTTGGAAAGAGAGAAAGAGGAGAAAGAGGATGTAACAGGTAACTGTCCAACAAAGTAACACTGAAAGGTTGATGATGATGAACATAAAAGTATTTTCGTCGTTGATTGAAGTCAAGCTTGTATGCTCTTCATAGCGAAAAGTAACTTTATTTATTACTACATGATGCTCAAAGTTATTTCAACCAAAATGCAATGCCTACTTTAATTTTATAAAATTATGGGTGTTTGTATTTCATATAATCTTAATTGTTACCATAAACCATTTTATCATCCCGCTCTTAAAAACCGGTATCTTCACAACTTGAGGATGTTTAATCGGGAAAAGATCCATTCATTATTTCTATTAGCTTGCAAGTTGAAAACCAGCTGATTGTTTAGTTTATAAAATCAAGTATGTCGTGCTGTTGTGATGCCTAATAAACAACACGTTTAAAGGTTATGAGCAGGTCGCGGGCTCGCATGTAATGGCTAGCCAAGTAGGTCAAACATACGATATATAGATCTTTCCACCAACGCGACTACTAAGCTTATAGCCACACGTTTGTTTGCTGCAAACACTTGAATACTACGGTAATATGACGCAAAAGCATCCAGAACATATGATGTAACTTAATTTCTGAACGAAAATTACTGTCAAAGAAATTCCGAAAACGAAACACCAAACAATGGACTGCCTAAATACTGAAGATACTCGGAGTACCAAACTTTAATGATTCAAATATGGCAAAAGAGAGGACAAACTGACAGAAAACTACAAATTAGATACTTATAATGGGAAGCGACTATCTTCAATTTTAAGGAAATGAAGCATGAGGAGAAGGATCAAGAACAATTTGTTACATTTTACCTCAAAAATTATTGTAGACATTGATACGGTGTGAGAGATTTCGAGATTATCATTTAGTTAGCCGGTAACAATGTTTAAAGTTTAAATATTAGCAAACAAAAGTAACAATAACGAATGAATCTTAGCATCCCAAACATACTTCGAATAGGAATAAAAGAATATGAATGTAAGAATAGGACTATAAGAATAGAAATATAAGAATTGACAAATAAAAAAAAATAACGCTAAATGAAAGTTATTTAAAAACACTGCAAATCATTCCCTTCTATCATCAAATCGGGCCCTTTAGGAAAATACACTTTAGTAGAAACTAGAAATGACGGAAAGAGCAATGTCGTCAAAACTCTGATTGGGTTTTTATTAATCCATTCCATCCAATATTCATCCCCGGTCAAACTGTTTGAGCATGTGTCGACACTATCAAATATTCAACTGAAGTCACACCATCTCGAAATACTAAAAACGACATGCGCTCAAAGCAGAATAAACATCTACATTCTTTTGTACCTGACACTTTATTACCATATGTATCGTTTTATTTGCGTCAGTGCCTCTATATTACCATATCTTGGGTAATATTTGAAAAAGTCCGGCTTAGCGTTATTTTTACATATACTATATCCCCTGTTTGTCAAACGTGTATACATCTTGAAGCCCCCACGTAATGCTATAAAACATGTAAATGTGTCTTTTTGTGAATTTGTTCCTTTGATAAACACGAGTATACGTGATCAATGGAACATAATATACCGAATTTTATTGTATATACGGAAGCGTTTTACGCAAGATATCACATAGAATATAAACATCGATTTTTATTACGTGCAATAATATCAATAAATTATTCATCATATCATCCGAAATCTGGATCTTCTTTAGTTCCCATAAAGAAAATTTCCGAATACCCGTACAAGGGCAAATTATGGGACAGACATCATCTGTTGGCGTGTTGTACTAAGCCCTTTCCTGCTCGGAACGTGCCATTTTGTGTACGCCCCATTTTATTATTAGATGCCGGTGACACAAGCTTGTCGGCGAACTTTACAGCGGTTTCGTCAGTCTAGTAGAGATTTTCGGTCTAGTAGATATTGCCTTACGGCAGCCACATCCAAAGCTTATAGGACTTGATTACGTCAAAGTCAATATGTAATACAATCTAGGAAACGACGACTCTATAACTGAAAAGTGTCTGTAACCGAACTAAATCGCCGTTGATCGTGATAGTTTCCAGACCTTCCAAATGGTCACGCCTAGAGCCATTTCCAATAGAAAAAACATTCACTGCCCATGATATATTGTTAATGACTATACCGCTTGCGTAGCGTCGCTTTGTTAAAAAAGGGTCTCAATATTCCTGAACCGCATAATTCCACAATTCGTGGAAAATCCCTTACCTATAAAGTTTTTGCCCTTTAATATTTAAGTGGCGAAAAGGTAAAATTGGTCCTGACGGACCCCCAGTTAACACTGTTAACTGCGGCCAAATTTGTTAAGGTCCGTCTTACCATATACATACTAAGTGTTGACATTTATGTTAATAATATTTAAGAAATGAACATACATGGATAGTGTCATCACTGTAGAAAAAAATCGTCAAGACATTCGCGCTCGTTCCTCTCTGTTCACCTCGTAAGGAACTTGATGTGATGATATAAAGATACACGTAATTAAGTTCATCCCTTTATTTTTGTATGAAGAAATAATGATATCTTTTAAGAAGAATAGGTGTATATATATCTCTCTCTCTTTTAAGAAAATAACACAAAATTCTAAGTTCCGAATTCTATACGCAGACGATTTAAACCATTACTTTATTACAACCCGACATTTGTAGAAGTCAGGAGTGCAATTTATAGGACCTCGGATTTAGTGGAAAAGTTAGGGTTCGTAAGCGGCGACCCTGTTTAAAATGTGAGGTCACCGGATATAATTCGTATCCGGGGGGCGAAGCGTTCTGTGTCTCTTCAGGGCCCGTTCATAAGATGCTCTTCCTTGTATAAAAATTTCAATCAACACTAAATTGTCCGTTGTTATACTGAAACCACTAATGAACGCAATAACATATTTATTCAGACGCACATCCTAAAATTTATAACAGATAGTGTTTGTTTACAAATCTGTTTATTGTAATTACGTTACGGCTTTAGTATAATATTTATGGTGAATAATACCGAAAGTTATTTTAAAGGTACTTTATATGCGTGTTTGTTGACTTGGGCAACGCTATAATATACGGTTATAGATGGCATAAACTCTGAAGTTCCCAAGTTTGCGTAGTCGCGCACTGGCATCGCGGCCAATATCAAAACTCGACACCGCCCGCAGTTCGCGGCCCGATGTGGTAAAAGTTTGTTCCGGAAACCAGCTTGACTAGACAAATTGAAATTGCACCACGTTATCTTCGATATATGGCACGGAGCCGCCGCTCTGGCACATCGAAAACACAATAATCTATGATTTACGGACGTGAATACAAGTTTGAAATTGGTTTCGGAGAACTAGATATTACGTGACATATAAATATGCTATTATAAAATCGACAAACATTAAAATTTTAATATTTACCAATTTTCAATTTAAATATTCAATTATGTATAATTATTTGTTAAAGCGAATTCATTTCAATTAATTTGGTTGCTGATTAAAAAAGTATTGTCACTAGCCAGTGGCGTATTATAAGGTTTACGAAAACACTATTTATACAAAATTTAAATGTTATGAAATCAACAGTTCTACATGACTACGATAGCTTTGAAAATCATATGTTTTCCGGCGATAAAATGCTTATGTCACTTTCCAGACCATAAATTATTCGTACGAAAAAACTGACGTAGCTCGGTTAGTGGATTTAGGTGTGATTAATAGAAAAACTCACAAACTCATTCGCATTTACTATGTTAGTGTTTAATAGTGATATTTGCCACTCGGTAATCTCTGCCCACTCGTGACGGACATTGCGTGAAGATAATGTATACATATATATCGGAGACAAAGTCTATAATTAACATGGGTTAAATAACAGAGGTATTTTATGTTTTTTCTCCCAAAATTATAAAAATGATTAAATGTTATACTTAAACATGGCTTCAAAATGTTTCCCAATAAGAATATAGGCAAAAATTAGTGGGAATATTTAAATACAGGATATTACAATTTTGCTTATCTGTAACGTAAATTTACGCATGTAATCCCCGAAGGGATAGGCAGAGGAATGCAGAACGTTCCTACGATTCACCAGTTATGTTTACGTCCCACTAAGCAAGAGTCTGTTCGCTAGGCTACTCAAAGTTACTCAGAGTTATCACATATTTGTGCCCAAGCTTTCCATGGATTATAACGCAAGGGCCTTACTAACATAATCATAAAATCTTAATAACATAAATATAACATAATTGCTAGTAGTCGCTCAGTGTCAGGATTTGTACCTGGAATAAAGCGATAAAGCAATAGGTTCTTTATATTTAGTTTTTTTTTTCACTTCTATTATATTATTTTACGCATCTTTTGTACTTATACCAGAGTCCAGATCATCCAGAACACAAGCTAGCTCGGTCAAACATTATTGGACTTTTTTTCATTTGTTTTAAATAAATAAATAAATTTGATATGTGAGACACTTTGGCTTACCATAAATTAAGTACAGAACAGAGAATCTACTTATGTACTTTATAGCCAAGTTCACTCACCGTTCAGTAACCTCTAATGATCCTTTTAATTAAGGAAATACGTCGGTCCATTGAACAAAAGCCAAATTAAAATCACACCTAGATATTCCTTCCTATATGTTACGAAGCGCTCTGACAAAGTAGAGAAAGATCGGAATATCAGACACGCCCATATCATCCCAGTGTAGACTCGAACAGAGCTGCTGTGAGTTATTGAAACTGGACATAAATGGAACTGATGACACGTGGGAGTGTACTGCTCCCACCTACTGCACATCTTTATCTTACCCCTTGTAAGAATTACAGACGTGATAGTATGTTATTTTTTTGTGCTCAGACAGTACAAATATTTATGTCCACCACAGAAATATTTGCACTGAATGGTAATGAACACACGAACCACAGCATAAAAGCACGGGCAAAAAATAAATTTACCATATGTCTCCTTGACCTCAGCGTTCTGCGGCGCGGGAGACGGCACGCCTGTACTGATCGTGGACATCATGAGCACGATGCAGCACCAAGCACTCATGGTTAGCAAGCCTCATCGGTGCTGACGTGTGCCGCTGTCGTCCACGATAATGCTCAGGTGCTTTATTCGTACGATCCAGGTGTCAGAAAATTATTGACCTGGAAAAGAAGAAGTAGTGTGTTATTAAGCAATCCACTTGTTATTCGAATTAGAGGATGTATCTTATTGTGTAATTTGGATGTATTATTGAATGAATATGAAGTTAGACGAACGATTAAAGTAATAAAATCACGTATTCAGTGCAAAATACCGTCGTATCTTCACCGTTATTTAAATTCAATGTCAATTCATGAAAATAAAATATGCCTATGGTATTGAGTTTAGCAATAATTAGCTTATACGATAACTTTTCACGTCTCATTATTTCACCGTTGTATGAATTTCGTTTCATACGAATTAAAAAGTTGTACAGTCGCGTAATATTTTTGATACACTGCCAAATTTGTAAAGTAAACAGAATTTTTTCATTTATTTTTCATCAACTTTCATTTATTTTCATTTATTTTATTTCCAAAAGTGACATCAGTTTTAATTTACAAAAATGTTATTGTATTGTTTTAATTTTTACTATATTATATTGTCACGCCAAGTATTTTAAGGAATAGGCAACAATTGGTATATATTTCTATCCTCACAGACCTTACTTCACATTTTATTGACTATCGTAAAAGATACTTGAGACACCCGTAAGGCTTGAACCACAACCATTCTCTTTTAACTTTTTTGTGATAAAATAAAGAAAAATTAATGAATAATTATTTTAGTTTTAACTACTTTATAGACTACAACATTATTGATCAACTCGATATGTGAATTTACCACTTGTAATCTTTATAGGTAATAATATCATATTTTTAAGGACACAACATCAAAGCGATTGTTTTAACTTTATCCTATTCAAATACTAAAACTGGCTAAATACGATATAATTATCTATTATATTGACTGCCTCGTTGGTCGTGTTGGTTGCAGGTGCGACTGCCGATCGGGAGGTCCCGGGTTCGATTCCCGGGTCGA